>ML794003.1:293790-311810 GCA_009831015.1 Picea engelmannii
TTGAATTTATAAATTAGATTAATTTTTTAATACTTTTATTTACTATATTATACATTAATTTATATATCATTAATATATTATTTAATTAATACAAATTTACTTTAGTTTATTAATACTTTATCTCATCAATATTTTACTATATTTTATTACTTTATTAATATTTTAATAATTTATCAATATATAAAAAATGTTTTATTGTATTAATATTTTAATATAATAATATAATACATTAATGTATTTAATTAATATATAAATAATGTTTTATTGTATCATTTTTTTAATATAATAATATACTACATTAATGCATTAAAATTTACGTTTTTACTTTATTCAAATTTTATTATTATTGTAAATACATGTAATGTTTTATTATAATAAATACATAAATACATTATAATGTTTTATTTTATTATAATAAATACATGTAATGATTTATTATTATTAATATTTTTGTTATTTACTATTTTATTTTTGTTAAATTTATTTATAATCTATAAATTATATTTTCGATTATTAATATATTATTTTAATAATGTATTTATTTTGTTTAAACTTATTTTATTTATGCTATATTAATTATTTATTTTATAAATAATTGTTATTTAATATTTATTTTATTATTAATAATCAATTGCTAATTAATTATTTAATTATTATTAATTAATAATTATTATTAAATTATTATTATTAATTGATTATTATTTAATTCTTTTAAATAATTTATTAATAAAATTATTACATATATTTATTATTATTTTTTTTATAAATTATTTAATTAATAATAATACTAACTAAAAATTAATAATTTTATTTTAAATAATAATTTAGTAATTACTAAATAATATTTAATTATTACATTTAAAATGTATAAATCTGTTTATGTTATCGGTTCGACTCCGAGTAGTCTCTAGCTGGGGAGTCGTCTCTCTGGGTGGTGTGAACGCCACTTCCCCAACGACAGTGACAGCGACACCTTAATCGTTGGAAGAGAACCGTGGCGATGCAACAAATCCTGTGTCATTTTTGGGTGAGCCGTCCCAGAAGAACATGGTTATCTAGCCTGTGGTTTTGGTCCTCCTGCTTCTAGTTTTGCTCTCCTTGGTCGAATCCAGGCTTTGCTCCTCCTAGTTTTTCTTGTCATCAGGAAGCACCGCTACTGAGGCCTGCCCTTTTAGGGCGCGACTGCTTTACAGAGTGGTAAGATCTCCATTTATATTTGGTTGTTGTATATGCAACATTTATATTTTGTTGTTTTCTTTTATATGAAATGCCTAATGTGTGTAATAAACAACTTATTGACAGTCTTATTGAATTCATACAGAAGGGCATCAATACCTTGTAACTTCCCATCTAACATGCCTTATGTAGATCCGCATCAGAATATCAAAGCTGTTCAGAATATATTGTATTGATCCTTACTGTGGCTATATGGAAATAGTTGACCACCCCCATCTGCACTTGGATCTTGGTAAGCTACTACCTGATCGTACTAATTCAACCTGTGCTTCTTCTACGACTGTTTCTTCTAGTGATGGCACTATAGGTGCTTCCATGGGTCCTGTTGTTGGGAAAGATGGTGGTGCTCACCTTGAATCGACTCATAACCACCAGCATAGGCACAGGCAGTTGTCGAGTTCAAGTAGTTTATTGATATCTGACACGTTCTAAAAATCCTTCTTTTATGGATAACATTAATAACAGTAGGGATAGAATTAGTAGTTTATGGATAAGTAGTTTATTGATTTCCTCCCTTTCTCTCTATTTCCGGATTTCATGAAACCCTAGTATTAGTCAAAGATCTTGTGTCGTGGTGTGATGTCCATTATACTAGAGGAAATATAGAGTTGGTTACTGGGATATCCTCACACAAAAGGAACCATCCATCTATAGTTCTTTCAGAACTGTCCCATTTTCTCATAACAGTCAATGAGACAACAGTAACAAAATTGTCCATTATAACAAGAGAAAATAGAAAAGATGGCTAGATTTGTATTAATAATTTCAGTGTTTGACAGTCATACAACCATTACTCTTATGTAAACTCTTCTATGGAATATTCCATGAATAAAATGATTTTGGGAGACACATGAATTTCTTGTGAAATTAAAAATAGAACTTGTCGGAGGCAAGAATTTGTGAAATTATTTCCAGTAAACCATTCAAGAAGAATCGAAAGAGGATGACAAGGCAATACACTATGCCATGTTCTGTGGTTTATTGGACATTTCAAGATCGCCTTACCGGCCATGGCAAGGCCATACACAGTTTCCCTATAATTTTCCTGTTATTAGAAGGCCTATCGCCTTTGTTGCTTAGTTCTTCAGTTTTTCTCTGTCTGGGCTCACTCCATATCATTTCCATTTTCTTAGAAGGCCTATCTTATCCTTTGTTTTTAAGTTTTATGGTTTCTCTATATCTGGGCTCACGCCTTGTCCATTTCTGTTGGGTGGTTTTCATAGTTGATTTCGATAAGAAAACGGGGTAAATAGTTGCCCATTCTGGAAGGAAATGAAAAATATAGATCTGGTCTGATGGTGGCAAACTAACGGGTAGGAGTTGCCTCAAATATATAATCTGCGGTATCACTATGCAAACTTGAAGGACGCTTATAAAGATGGCTAGCAATATTCAAACTGGAAGGAGCTTCGAACTGGATTACATGGGAAAGTCTTAGATTACAATATTAACTCATTTTAGAAATCCTCTATTCATAAATCCACACTACGGTCAACTATCAGATCTTTTTTCAAACTACACAATTTAACACATTACATATTACAAAAATTATATAATCCAATATATAATCTGAGGTATCGCTGTGCAAACTCGGAGGACAGTTATGAAGATGGATCACAATATTCAAGCTGGAAGGAGCTTCTAACTGGATTACATTGGAAAGTCTCAAACTACAGTATTAAAGCATTTGAATTTTAGAAAGTCTAGAAGAAATCCCTATTCATAAACCCACACTACGCTCAACTATCATTTATTTTTTCAAACTACACAATTTAACACATTACATATTACAAAAATTATATAAGGTATAAGATTTTTCATTGGGAAATACATCCCTAATATGACACATCTTTTCCAACATCTGAAATTTATTGTCTTCAGTTTTACTCTCTAACTAATAGATGGATGATTACAAATCCAAATTGAGGTTTTTCGATTTTAGGACCAGCTACAAAGAAACTTAACATTTCCCACCATTCCTGCCATCTAAAAGAAGAAAACCATAAAATAATAGCATGATATACTATTTCAATATATTGATAATAAACGCTGACAATTATAGGCCTCAAACACTAATTGACGACTAGACACATAACTTACACAAACTTCCATAGTTTTTGGATGCAGGATTTGGAAATTTTTGGAGCCACCCTTTTCTTCTCACCTACAGAAGTTGGGGAATCTTGAAATATTTTGTTTTTACATCTGCTCCAGTGTTGTCGTTTTTATATCAAATTTTCCAATGATCATAATTTCTTTTTATTTTATATCAAGTTTTCCAATAAACATGATTTTTTTTTATTATGTTTACAAGTTTAATCAGTGTTAAAATGTGAAGTTAATCTTTAATAATAATCCACTTAAAAATTTGAACAAATTATTTATTAATAACATATGTTTAAATATTAGTATTAAATATGGAAGAGAAACTACGGTCCCGGCTGAGGAAACCCTAACCCCTTCAGGTGCAGACTGCAGCCGTCCACACGCAAAGCTCCTACGCGACGCCCGTTCAACAACAAAACAAAGCCCTCGTCCCTCACTGACACACCAAAATGGGCACGGAGGAGGGGGGGCAACCCCCCTCATACAGTAACATCACCGCCAACGACCGTTCTGGCAATAGAGCAAAATGCCCCACATTCGAGCCGCCCCAGCAAGTTCGCGAACAACTTTTGGCCAGGGAACAAGGCCTTAGGAAGGAGATGGAGACGGAGGCGGGAACCTCCCATGCGAAGCCAACTCGAGGGTGGGAACCAGGTAAGTGCATACCACAAATGGAAAAAGCACCAAGATACCTCATCAGCTCAACCAGAGTAGGAGAGCATACAAAATTTATGAGAGAACATGCCCTTATAGGCAAGTTCCTGGGGCTCTGGCTAACATAAAGGGATCTCAACAAATGGATCAAGCACTGGTGGAACCCCTAAGGGGACTACGAGGTCCAACTGAGCTCCAAAGGCTTCTTCACAATCATTCTATACAATCTAGAGGACAAGGACATGATATTTGAAAATGGGTCGTACTTCTTCAACTCAGCAGGGCTATTCTTACGCTTCTGGACTGAAAGATTTAGCCCTGACAAAGAGGACTTCACCATGGCCCCTGTATGGATCCGCTTATACTCTTTACCGCAAGAGTTTTGGTTGGAAGAGATTTTAATGGGCATAGGGAACACCCTGGGCCAATATGTTAAAGCCTCAGAGGCCACCAGACAGAGAAAATACACCTCCTATGCCAGGATCTGCATCTACATGAACATCTCCAAAGCACTACCTGGTGCGGTGACTTTTGAATACCAAGATGAGGACTGGCAACAAACCCTGGATTACGAGCACATTCCCTTCCGATGCAGGAGATGTCACGAACACGACCACCTCTACAGAGACTGCCCCCTGATCAAAGCAGTCGCCAAAGAAAATGAAAACACACAGAAGGATGGCTTCACCACGGTTGCATCAAAGAACCAGAACACACCAAGGAGGCAAATCCCAGACTCCAGGCAAAAAATCGCAACCAGAAACTCCTATGAGATCCTGAACCAGCTGCCAGAGGATGAGGAAATCTAAGACCCACACAAGAACCCGCAACAGCCTCAAGAAAATCCCTCAAATCCTNAAAAGTTAGAAGAGGGCCTGAATCAAAAGGACCTGCAGACCCTTCTTGAAGAACAATTGCGCAAGGTGCATAAAGTATTTCTCAACTCCTCTGCGGGATCCACAGAACGGCTGGGTATAGCCACGGACTCGAGCTCTGGCTCGAATAAAATACTTCGAGAGAACAAGAGACGAGGGTGTAAAACAATGCAACAACTGATCAAGGAGGCGGGCAATCTCATGATAAATTCAGGACAGATCCACAAGATCTCGGAGGTATACCTCCACACAACACCACCCGCCTAATGATGAAGATCATCACCTGGAACATTAGAGGACTCAATGGTAGGTCCAAACAAAGGACCCTCTGAGACTGCATAAAGGCAGAAAATCCAGACATTCTATTGTTACAGGAAACCAAATGCGCAGGAACAGAAGCTGACATCATTTTTCAATGAATCTGGCGAGAATTTAACTCCATATCAATAGAATCCATAGGTGCCTCCGGAGGCCTGGCCATCCTCTGGAATCCCTCCAACATCAGTATCAACAACCCCTTTTCAACCACAGGAACAATAACGACACACTTCGAGGTCAGTGGCTCGAACCAAGAAGGAGCCATCACCAATGTTTATGGCCCCCACAATCAGCAAGACAAAGATAAACTCATGAAGAGGCTTGAACTAATCAAAACCCTGGTGACAACCCAAAACTGGATCTTAGGAGGAGACTTCAATATGATCCTATCGCTAGAGGAAAAAACAGGAGGCACCAAAAAGCTGGAGTAAGACAGTGGTAAGTTCAAAACTCTCATTGATCACTTAAGTTAGTAGATATAGAAAATAGCAATGGCATTTTCACTTGGTCTAATCACAGATCAGGCACCCAACACATCGCATGCCGTCTGGACCGCTTCCTGGTCACTGAGGAATTAATGGAGTCAGGCTCCTATCTGGAAAGCCTCATCCTACCAAAAGCTGGCTCAAACCACTAGCCACTTGCTCTCAATTTAGACACAGAAGAAATACCTAAGTTCAAGCCCTTTCGCTTTGAAAAATTCTGGCTTCTTCAACCAGACTTCCAGCACCTAGCCAAATCCTGGTGGGCGCAGGCAGAAATAGACCATGGTTCCAGTATGTACAAATTCCAACAAAGGCTCAAAAACTTCAAACTGCTGCTGAAGCAATGGAACAAGAACAATTTTGGAAACATTTTCCAAAGCATCCGGAAAATAGAAAGCCAGCTGGTGGAGATCCAAAACACCTTCATCTTCGGATCCAAAACCACCGATCTAATGAGAGAGGAGGAGAAGCTCCAAGCACAATTAGAAGAAAGAAGAAAGCAAGAGGAAATTCTATGAAAACAAAAATCCAGAGTACAATGGCTCAAGGAAGGGGAAAGGAATACAAAATTCTTCCACAGAGCAATGATGCATCGGCGCCATGTCAACAGAATCACACATTTAGAAGACGACCAGGGTAACACAGTCATAGAACACTCCAAAATTGAAGCAGAGCTAATCAACTTCTACCAGGACCTCCTAACGGAAACCAAGGAGGACAGAACATAAGCTATACAAAGAATCACCAGGCACATACCTTCACTGGTAACCCCGGAGAAAAACACTGCATTAACAAATCCCATCACCCAGGAGGAAGTAGATCAGGTAGTAAAAGACATGCCCCCAGGAAAGGCCCCAGGCCCGGACAAGTTCACTATTGATTTCTTCCATCATTGTTGGGATCTAGTCAAAAAAGACGTTTGGGAAGTTGTAGAGGAATCGAGAGCTTCAGGTGTGGTCCTCCTGGCCCTCAATGCGACCTTCCTAACTCTCATTCCGAAAGAAGAAAGAGTCACAAATCCCAAACAGTTCGGACCCATAGCCCTCTGCAACGTCATCTACAAAATTATAGCGAAGGTAGTAGCTAACTGACTAAAACCCATTCTGACTCATGTCATCTCCAAGGAGCAGGCATGGTATGTAGAAGGAAGACAAATCATGGACAACGTCATTCTGGCTCACGAGGTCATCCACTCCCTCAAAACTTCCAAAACCCCAGGTATGCTAATCAAACTGGACCTTTCCAAAGCGTTCGATCGAGCCAGCTAGCAATATCTTAGAGCCATCCTAGACTCCTTCGGTTTCGATCAGGGTTGGGTCAACTGGATCCTCAACCTCATCTCCTCAACATTATTCTCCTTCTTGGTAAATGGTGTCCCATCCAGACCTTTCTCACCCACCGGAGGCATCAGACAGGAGACCCCCTCACGCCCTTCCTGTTTGTGCTCATGGCAGAAGGCTTAGGCAGATGCATCAAGGCTGCACTCACCGATGGCTCCCTCAAAGGTCTACCTCTTCACAGCATTCAGCCAGCTCTCTCCCATAGTCAATTCGTCGATGACACCCTCCTTCTCAACTCCCCCACAGTCCGGGAGGCCAACAAGCTCAACTCCATCCTCTCTGACTTCACGGAAGCCTCAAGCATGTCCCTAAACCTTGACAAGTCCAAGCTCTACTTCTTCAATACTCCAGCCCCCATTCAAACTCATATCTCCAGACTCCTTGGAATACCCAGGAGCTCCCTTCCGTCCAATTATCTAGACGTTCCCCTCATAGGAGCAGCCGCTAGATCCATCTCCTGGGACAGTCTTCTCCTCTCCATTTCTAACAGACTAAGTAATTGGACCTTTAGACCCCTCAACATTGCCTCTCGTCTAGTCCTCCTAAAATCAGTTTTGCAGACTCTTCCCACCTATCTCTTCACGGTCCTAGCTGCTCCTAAACATGTTATTAGAGCCATCAAAAACCTTCAGTGGAATTTCCTCTGGCATGGACACCAACCTAATAATAAATGGGCACTAGTAAACTGGGATAAACTCTGCACGCCAAAAAGCCAAGGAGGATTAGGCCTCAGGGACCTGGGGAAGCTCAACCAAGTCATGGGGGCCAAAATCTGGTGGTGCTGGCTAAAAACTCCAACGGCGGCCTGGGCACAAATCTGGACACAAAAGTACGCCCCCCTCACGCCAGTCAACTAGCTGATCAGGCATAAAAACAAAATCCAAGGATCCAACATCTGGAACACTGCATGGAAAAATCGCACTCTGGTACAGAACCATGCCTTTTGGGAGGTCCGAGATGGAGAGAGTGTCATGTTCTGGCATGACTCCTGGTAGCAATTTAAACCCCTGAATGAAATAGAGGACTTATCCACTCTCAAGGGAGCTCTCGATCCGCACACCTCCTTAAAGGTTAAAGATCTTTGGAAACCCCAAGGACAACACCTTCCCTGGCATCAATGGAAAACCACTCACCAAGACCTTGGAGTCCCAAAGAATCTCAACCTACAGGGCTAGCAATATCAAGCCAACCGCCGAAAAATTCCCAGAAGAGAAGGGTCGGACATCCTGAGATGGGGATACTCCACAGCTGGGACCTTCACAATAAAGGAAGCCTATTCCCTACACATCCACCCCCAAGGCAAAGCCAAAGAGCCCATATGGAGCAAAGTCTGGAGATCTGCTCTCTGGCCTAAGGTTTCCACCTTCCTGTGGCTGGTGGTGCACAATCGGGCCTTAACCTGGGAAAATCTCAGGAAAAGTGGCTTCATTGGGCCATCCCTCTGTGTGCTCTGCTACCAACAAGAGGAAACCAAATAACGTCTTTTCAATGGATGTTGTTACAGCCAGCACATATGGGATCAAGGCGCGCAAATCCAATCAATACCGAAACAACATCAATGATACAATAGAGAACTGGGACCGCATCTCCTATAACAACCCGCTTCTAAATCACATCTGGCAGTTTCTACCAGGATTTGTCCTCTGGCAGCTCTGGAAGGAAAGAAACAAAAGAATTTTCCACTCCCAAGCCTCCACGTCGGAGGCTACATGGGAAAGAATCAACTCACTAATCAAGGAAACAATTAGGAGCAAATCATGGAAAGTGGAGGACCTCAATTGCAATCCCGAGGAACAATGCATTCTTCAACGCTGGCAGGCCATCCTAATCAATCAATCAACACCAAGGACCAACAAACTTCTATAGATCAGCCCAATCACCTGGTCCCCCCCCCTCCGCTGACTTCATCAAAATCAACTTTGATGGAGCCTCCAAAGGCAACCCAAGAACATCAGGATATGGAGCAGTGATCAAAGACTCCAAAGGAAAGATCCTAGGCTTGATAGCGTGCTTCCTAGGGGAAACAACAAACAATGTGGCAGAACTAACAGGGTTATTGAGAGGCCTCCAAGCAGCCATGGATAAAGATTACTACAAAATTGTCCTGGAAGGAGACTCACAAGTCATCATCCATTTAATCACCAAGATTCTCAATGGAAGTCACCCTTCAAAATTTTCACCCAACTGGTGAATTTCAGGACTACTAGAAGATTTCAATTGCCTCCTCCAACCCCATCTCAGCATCATACATTCCCATGTGAAGCGCCATGCAAATAGGGTAGCGGATTGTCTAGCAAATGAAGCAGTCGAAAGGGAAGCCGATTACTCCTACTGGGTGGACCACGTCTCAGAACGCTCAGACATCTTCACCAGGTGCCAAACCTTAGCCACCAGAGACTTACCCCCCCCAGATGGGGTGCCATGTAGTTATTTGGAGACACGTGGACTGCTGTCAGGACACATTATTAATGCATCAACCGACAAACATCCCCTCAGCCATTAAGTCACCATGGATTACAACAGCTGTTACCAAACAACGAGCCTCCTTGCGCAAGGGAATTGTACTAGCCTCCAACACACTCAGCACCAAGCCTTAATGGCTATGGCAGTCGCGGCAGCCCTACGCCTCATCACAAGGATTGATAGCATAAAGAAGCATTTGCTCCTCGCAGTGTTCACTCCACCAGCGCATCCGCAATATACTCCACCAGAGTAGAGATTCAAGGTCCCGTCGAAGCTCTGGAGCAGAGCAGTCCGTCTGCTAGGAACCTTGGTCATTCCCAGTGTCTCCACCATGCCAAGGGCACGAGGAAAGCCACACAGAGGTGCCGCTTGGTACACGGCCGAGTCTCGGCGCCAGCGACAGAGGAAGTTTGAACAGGCACTGGCCATAACGTCCACTCGACGGAGCAGGAAACCACGAGTGCCTCCCATGGCGTACGTGGAGGAAATTACTTTAGAGGAAGCCATGCAGAGCTACCCACCTACTGAATTCGAAAAGGAAGACAAGCCTCCGCCTAGGGACACCTAGAAGGATTTCAAAGCCAATAGCCCGGAGGAACACTTCCCCACCTGTTTTGTTGAAGAAGAGACCCCTCTCGACGCAACCACAAGGACAACGATCCAGTCTCTCAACCGTTCAGAGCAGACAAGCAGAGAAGCAATGGATTCTAGACACCAAGCCTCCGTCGACAACTGCGGTCTGGAGCAACCACCCTTTACTGATTTGGGGCACCTCGCACTCATCTTCGAGCTCAGAAGTATGATGGATGACCAGGTTTTTCGCCTCACTAGGATTGACTAGCGGCTTGATATGCTCTTTGCGGCCCACTCCAAAAATCTACCACAACGACAATGCCCAACGTGTGCACAGACATACGTGCTTCTAGCAGATTAGCAACAACAGGGAAATGAGAAGAAGCGCACGGGTAAAACAGTTCAATGATGCTCTCGATTAGGGGTCCCTTTTCTGTTCTGCATATAGCTCTAGTTCAGTTAGTTTTTTCAGTTTCCTTGTATATAGCTTATGGCATACAGTTTGAACCTCACAAGTGACAGTCCTGGTTTCCTTCGGGCAGGACGAAACCATGTCTATTTTGTCAAAAGTGTAACACTTGGCATAGGATGCCCAGCTGTCTCGGTTTCCTGCTTAGGCGGGACAACTGGCGTCATAAACAGTTACTGTATTTTGTTTATGATAAATATAATAGAATCCACCCTTTTTACTTAAAAAAAAAAATATTAGTATTAAATTAAATTTCAAGAAAATAAAGGTTACATTATTGTTTTTCATCATTAAAGTATTAACACGGTATTAAGCTTCTCATCATCACTTTTATTAAATCCATTTTCTTGGGATTCTTTGAATTTCTTTTAGCTTCTTTCATTAGAGCACTTTGTACTTCTTAGCTTAAGTCTCTGCTTTTTAAAATTTTCTCACTTATCACCTTTCAATGTTATGTTCAATCCTTACCTTCAAATATGCTCAAACACACACACATATATATATTGGAATGACTTATAATATGTATGGATGGATGTTCTAACAGCGGATTGAATATGCCGTACCAATCTCGATTTCATATATATGTTCTAATCAAGCTCATAATAAGGACTTTGTTGGCCCATACAAAATAAGGTGTGCATAGAGTGGATAGGATTGTGTTAGGGGTTCAGCTCCCGAGTCTAGAGTAGATAGTATAGTATTGTTAGGACATGGCCCATGCCACACTCAAAACTCAGTCGCTATGGCCCATGCCCAAACTCTGTAATCCGTGTCCTTTTTCTTCATTCCTTTGTTTTTTTGCAATGAACAATTTTTGTTCGTTGGTCTTCTTATCATGTTCTAGTTGCTTTCATACGTAATGCTTCACCTTACCTACTACTATTTTCTAATAACACCTCCAATCCTAACTCTTCTAAAATTATTCTGTCATTAACATTTCCAAATATAAAAAATCACATCAAGAAAAGAGAATCCATGCTTATGACACTATATATATACAATCACATATTATTTTATCATTAACATTTCCAAATATAAAAAATCACATCAAGAAAAGAGAATCCATGCTTATGACACTATATATATACAATCACATCATGAAACATGCAAAATATATATATATATATATATATATATATATATTCTTAGTATATAAGATCAAGAAACATGTAATATATACAAAGAAAATCCATGCTTAGCAGCGATGGTATATGGTCGAGACAAAAGCTTCTCGGCAGGGACATCGCCACTACAGTGGCACCTGTTATAATTTAGTCATATGTCGAAAAAGAACGAACAAGCTTTAACTTGAATGTGTAATTGAGCTATTGAAAAAATTACTAATAAAATCAATTACTAACTTTGTTACCCCGAATGCGACTTATTCTAACGAATAACCACAACTCTGCTTTCATAACACTAACATTCCTCCATCACAACACTGTATTTTTGTTCGGCAAGTTGCCATTAAAAGTTAGAAAAAGCAGAGACCAATCCTTATGGACCAAAACAATAGGGTTAATTTGGCTTATGGATTCGAAAGAATGGAGAAACAAGGACTCTCATTCAAGTTTTCGAAATTCAAAGGAAAAAGATCATATTAAAATGCAAATTTAAGAAAATGAATGATAAGTTTGAAACAGTTCAGTTCAAGTAAATTGTATTAGCAAGATGAAGATGATATTGTGAGAGAATTTATATGCACGCCACTAGAGGTGCAGTGCAATTTTTATTTACTAGTAGCCATGGACATCAATGATCGTTGACATCTTATTCATATATTTGGCAGCCATGAAGAGAAGACAGATTTAGCAGGAGACATTGGCTCCGGGAGCGACACCCAACTGGCTACAAATCTTCTTGTAGTAGCTAACTCTGCTATTCACCTGGCCGCTGTTTCCGCCGTTGCATTCCCCGCTGTTGATGGCTTTGATTGTGCCACCGAAGCCCTTCCCCGAGGTTATGGCGGAGTGGCAGTTGCTGTTCTTCATCCAGAACCACACGGCCGTCTTGAACGAGATGGTGGAGTCTTGCCCCACCTTCTCTGGGTTTTTCAGCCCGTCGAACCCAATGCTCTTCCCAGCCGCTCCATAATTGTAATTCCTGCAACAATCTAATAGTCAGTCTTACCCTTTTTCGCCATTACGGACGATATGAGGAGATGTGATTAGTGAATGTAGGGTTTCACGAGCCATCGATCATTACGTACCAGCTCAACTGGAGAGGCCCACGTCCATGGTAGCTCTTCCCGCTCGTACACGGCCACATGCTTGAACTATTACAGTACTTCATTGGAGGGTTCTTCTCGTTGATGTAGCACAACCCTGACATTGATATTGATATTCAGTGAAGAAATTGAAATCAAATAATTCTAAACTTTCTAAGATTTCAATAGAAGGTAAATGATTATGATTGAGTAGATAGAGCAGAATATATACCTCCAGTTTCGTGCATTACATTAGCGAAGAAGGCAGCCAGTTCTCTCTTTTTGACGTCGTTGGATCCGGTGGTGCCAAATCCAGAATACGCTTTGGCCGCTGCGATGAAAGCGTTATAAGTGTAGAATCCCTTGCCCTCGCAGGAGCTGCCAGCGCCACCCGCAAGGCCATTGAAGAAACTCTGGGAAATTATGCCCCCCACGCTTCCATCTCCGCTACTTGCAAATACTCCTCCTGGAGGATTGTAACAGGGACCGCTCTTGCAGCCATTGCCGCAGTAAGCAGAGGTCGTCCCGCAGTATCCATACTTGCTGCAACACAGACCGCTGGCACAGCCACAGTTTTGAGCATTAACACTGACGCCCACCAGTAAGAGCACTAGCACCAGCGCCATTACCGATTTATCACTACTACTACCCATTTCCAATAATTCCTTAAGACTCCCCTCTCACTCTGACTATTTGATTTGTTGATGCAAGTAACTGAACTGGGTGCTTGCTCTATTTATACAGAAACCCCAACCCGGTCGGCCCCTCATTTTCTTCTTTGGGTGGGCAAGACGATCATCCCATCGATAGACTAGACTTTGATTTTATGAAACAATTGCAACAGGTTAATGCGCGGCCGATGCACCCATTTTTACTTTCTAGTGTGCCGCCTACCTTCCACTTACCTGCTCCATACCAATCTTCCACACTATCAGTCCAATCGATCGAGTAGACTTTGATTTTATGAAACAATTGCAACAGGTCAATTATCAATATTGATTTTATGAAACAATTGCAACAGGTCAATACGCGCTTCGCTCAGGTCAATAGTGCGCCGCCTTCCTTTTACCTGCTCCCTACCAATCTTCCACACTCTTAATAATTCATTCATTGATTTTGTTTGTGACGATCGCGAGATAAGATCAGTGCCGCGGAGATAAGATCCCTATTGGACAATCTGGGTATGTAAGAACGAGCATATAGAGTACCCAGGTTTGCTAACTTGTGCCATTTTGGGCATGTTAAATACTTCATAGCAGAAATGTACATTCTAATATATACTGCAGTCGGTCTGATTCCAGGTTCAGCCCAAATCACACTAACCAGGTTCAACGCAAATCACACTAACCGATTACCTATTCTCCATAGTTAAAAAGAAAAAAAATGTACATTTTAATATGCCAAAATTGTTAAGAAATGTAAATTTTAATATTGATAAACAAGTCAATCTAAAATTGTATGAACAGTCAAAGTTGGACGAGGATGAATTTGGAAGGTATTCACTACTCTACTCATAAAGGATCTACTAATTCTACAATACTAAATATTAATATTTGAGAGGTTTTGTTAGGTTAGAGTCCTTTTTCCTTTGAAAGGTTTTGTTAGGTTAGAGTCCTTTTTCCTTTGAAGAGAGGTGAGACAATATATGGGGATGGGGATGGAATGAAGAAGGGTGGGTCTAAGTGGGTCTAATGGTTAAGAACATGTCTTTTCTCATAAGAGGTCACAAGTAGCTTCAAGAGAGGTGACACAATACTAGAGGAAAAAATATTTGAAGTGATGGGGATGGGGATGAGGGAGGGTGGCGTAGATATTATGAAAAACTTGTGGCTTCAATAGAGGTGAGACAATACTTGAGGAGACAATACTTGAAGTGAGATAATATATGAGGGTAGGGTGCAGGCATATATTATGAAAAATTTATAATGGTGAGGGTGAGGGTGAGCGTGGGGGAAAATATTATGCAAAACTTATGGTGGGGTTGGGGGAAAATATTATGCAAAACTTAATTATAAATTTGAGGATGAGGAAGAGGGTGAGGGTAGGGGTGGCGGAAAATATTATGCAAATAAGTTTTGTATAATATTTGCCGCCCCTCATATATGGTCTCACCTCAAGTATTTCCTGCTCAAGTATTGTGTCTCCTCTCTTGAAGAGAAGTGTTTTGCATAATATCTCCCGTTATCCCGTCCGTGTCCCACCCTCACTCTCATATATTGTCTCACTTGAAGTATTGTGTGGTCAAGTATTGTCTCAAGTTTTGCATAATATCCCCCCCTACATCGACCCCTACCCCATATGTGAGGATCTTATTAAGTTTTTCATTTAATATCTCCGCCCACCACCACCCTCACCCTCATACATTATCTCACCTCAAGTATTGTATTGTCTCAAGTTTTGCATAATATCTCCCCTCACCTTCACCTCCGTAGGTGGGGGGAGATATTATGCAAAACTTACTAAGTAATTTTTGCATAATATCTCCTTTCACCTATGAGGTGAAAGGAGATATTATGCAAAAATTACTTAGTAAGTTTTGCATAATATCTCCCCCCCACCGAGATATAAGTAATTTTTGCATAATATCTCCTGCAACCTCCACCCCCATAGGTGAGAAATACTTGAGCATACAATACTTGAGGTGAGACAATATAAGAGGGTGGCAGAGGTGGAGATATTATGAAAAAATTATTCTAGGAGAGATATTATGAAAAACTTAAAGAGGTGGGGGGAGATATTATGAAAAACTTATTATAGAGGAATATTATGCCAAACTTATTAGACAATATATGAGGGTGGCGGAGGAAGATATATTATGAAAAATTTATTAGGGTGGGGGAGAGGGATATATTATGCAAAACTTATTATAGGGGAGATATTATGCAAAACTTAGGGGAAGATATTATACAAAACTTAATGACTTATGATAGAGGAGATATTATGAGGGTGAGGGTGAGAGTGGAGGTGGGGGGAGATATTATGCAAAACTTATTATAAGGGAGATATGTTTGATGGTGGGGGGACATATAAAAAGTATTATAGGGGAGATATTATGAAAAACCGGTGAGGATGGGGCAATATTAGGAAAAAATTATTATAGGGGAGATATTAGGAAAAAATTAATAACTTATTATAGGGGAGATATTATAAGGGTGAGGGTGTGGGATATATTATGAAAAAATTATTATAAGGGAGATATTATGCAAAACTTAATATGTGGGGGTGATGAGAGATATTATATAAAACTTATTATAGCAGAGATATTATTAAAAATTATTATAGAGGAGATAACTTATTATATGAGAGATATTATGAAAAACTTAATAAGTTTTGCACAAGGGAACTCACTTGAAGATGATGGTCGAAAAAGTGGCAATGAGGTGCCTAAGAACTCGCTCATGCAAGGGTGTGCAAGCATTCCTAATTTTCCAATTTCGACATTCCCTAAACTCCCACTGAGACCGTTAAATCAACGCTAGGTTAGCCTCATTAGGAACGTGAACATGTTCCTAAGAACATGCAACCACTCTAGGAACAAGCCCACAATCCTAATAACATCCACGTGCTCTAGGAACATGTTGGCATTCATAAGGGGAAAATTATTTTAATTGCCTATGGCGAGTCCATTTCACCAATAGAACATGCTATGTGTTTTGAGAGACGCTGAGAAAATTTGGGAGAGAAAATTGATGAGAGCTTGACAAATCATTGCCACAATTTTTTGATGAGGACATTAATTGATTCGAGGAAAATATTTTGATGGATTTTTTTATTTTTTATTTTTTAATTATATATATATTTTTTAAATGATAAAAAATAAATAAAAATTTGTTTTCCCTTATTAAATTGCAACACACTTAATTAATATGGAGCATAGAGAGAACTGAAAACCAACATCACCATCACCATAGGAAGACACAACAAACCCGAACCCACAACTAGAAAACATAAACATGTAAATTGATGCAGGGTTGAGATCTCTTAAAACCATTATACAAGACTTACGAAATACTAGAGATCCCTCATGGTTGTCACTATCCCCATAGACATACTAGATATCCCTCATGGTTGTCACTATCCCCATAGACACCATTGTATCTTCAATTGCAAATTCCTAAGTCCAATTAACTCAAATTTATGATTACAGGGCCATAATGTATGAATATTATAGAACATGCCTGGATAAAAATCTAAGTTAGAGACTTCAACATTTCAAAACAAGACAAAATGACATTGTTTATTGACCCAAGAAACTAATTATAGCTATCAATCACAAAGAGATGTATTTATATGGACCGGTGCACCTTCCAACCATTTTTATACAATCACATGGATAGGTGGTTTATGGTATTCGAAAAACCTCCCTATAATAATAGGGAGGTGTCTCTGTATTTCCTTAGAAAATTATGGGCATAGTTTATTTTACATCACCATGTCAACTACTTTGACATTGGTTAATTCTAGAGGGTGAGTTGTGGGTTTGCACAAGATAGAGAAAATTCTAGGCATGACCCATTGATAGGTCCTCATCCTATTAGGAGGAGGCCTAACCTCATTTCCCAACATCCTCCCATAGCAGAAAGTATCATCCAAACCCAAACATCTATATCCACATTGATCTGTATCATGATACAACACAACACATTTCTAGCATTATCCTACTAGGAGAGACCTTCATGTGATGTTGGGGGAGGGGTTGGGCCTTCTGAAATTACGGTAGATTCCTGTAAGGCCTTTTATTCCAGGTCCTCAAAAAAATAAAAATAAATATCTCCTATTGTAATGATTGCAATTTAGTTAATGATTTTAAGGAATAAACTGGTAAATAAACAACATAATCACACCATCATAATAACAATAGATTAGCTAGTAAAAATACATACCTCGACCTGCAAATTGGTTGATTTAGCCACTAACTCGTTTGTTCTTCTTCTGCCCAAACTGCTCAAACTAAATATTTACCTGCCAACCAACTAAGAACAACCTCTCTGACTCCCTAGCTCCATGAATCCTTGTGGTTTCTTGGCGCTCGAGCCCAAATTTCCCAACAACAACAATGCCCCTGTAAGAGTTCCCCAAAACAATGTGTTCTTCCAATTTCCTCCTCCTCTTCCCCCTCTTTGAGAATTTATCTCCCAAATAAAAGAGGACACCTCTCCAAGTCCCCTCCCCTCTTCCTTATCCTCATCTCTTGAATCCCTCTCCCTCATTCCATTCCCCAACTACCTTATTCCCTCATTAATTCCCCAACTTCCTTATCCTTTCATTAATTCCCTCACCTACCATTAAATAATA
>ML794003.1:311910-336354 GCA_009831015.1 Picea engelmannii
CACCGAAGCCCTTCCCCGAGGTTATGGCGGAGTGGCAGTTGCTGTTCTTCATCCAGAACCACACGGCCGTCTTGAACGAGATGGTGGAGTCTTGCCCCACCTTCTCTGGGTTTTTCAGCCCGTCGAACCCAATGCTCTTCCCAGCCGCTCCATAATTGTAATTCCTGCAACAATCTAATAGTCAGTCTTACCCTTTTTCGCCATTACGGACGATATGAGGAGATGTGATTAGTGAATGTAGGGTTTCACGAGCCATCGATCATTACGTACCAGCTCAACTGGAGAGGCCCACGTCCATGGTAGCTCTTCCCGCTCGTACACGGCCACATGCTTGAACTATTACAGTACTTCATTGGAGGGTTCTTCTCGTTGATGTAGCACAACCCTGACATTGATATTGATATTCAGTGAAGAAATTGAAATCAAATAATTCTAAACTTTCTAAGATTTCAATAGAAGGTAAATGATTATGATTGAGTAGATAGAGCAGAATATATACCTCCAGTTTCGTGCATTACATTAGCGAAGAAGGCAGCCAGTTCTCTCTTTTTGACGTCGTTGGATCCGGTGGTGCCAAATCCAGAATACGCTTTGGCCGCTGCGATGAAAGCGTTATAAGTGTAGAATCCCTTGCCCTCGCAGGAGCTGCCAGCGCCACCCGCAAGGCCATTGAAGAAACTCTGGGAAATTATGCCCCCCACGCTTCCATCTCCGCTACTTGCAAATACTCCTCCTGGAGGATTGTAACAGGGACCGCTCTTGCAGCCATTGCCGCAGTAAGCAGAGGTCGTCCCGCAGTATCCATACTTGCTGCAACACAGACCGCTGGCACAGCCACAGTTTTGAGCATTAACACTGACGCCCACCAGTAAGAGCACTAGCACCAGCGCCATTACCGATTTATCACTACTACTACCCATTTCCAATAATTCCTTAAGACTCCCCTCTCACTCTGACTATTTGATTTGTTGATGCAAGTAACTGAACTGGGTGCTTGCTCTATTTATACAGAAACCCCAACCCGGTCGGCCCCTCATTTTCTTCTTTGGGTGGGCAAGACGATCATCCCATCGATAGACTAGACTTTGATTTTATGAAACAATTGCAACAGGTTAATGCGCGGCCGATGCACCCATTTTTACTTTCTAGTGTGCCGCCTACCTTCCACTTACCTGCTCCATACCAATCTTCCACACTATCAGTCCAATCGATCGAGTAGACTTTGATTTTATGAAACAATTGCAACAGGTCAATTATCAATATTGATTTTATGAAACAATTGCAACAGGTCAATACGCGCTTCGCTCAGGTCAATAGTGCGCCGCCTTCCTTTTACCTGCTCCCTACCAATCTTCCACACTCTTAATAATTCATTCATTGATTTTGTTTGTGACGATCGCGAGATAAGATCAGTGCCGCGGAGATAAGATCCCTATTGGACAATCTGGGTATGTAAGAACGAGCATATAGAGTACCCAGGTTTGCTAACTTGTGCCATTTTGGGCATGTTAAATACTTCATAGCAGAAATGTACATTCTAATATATACTGCAGTCGGTCTGATTCCAGGTTCAGCCCAAATCACACTAACCAGGTTCAACGCAAATCACACTAACCGATTACCTATTCTCCATAGTTAAAAAGAAAAAAAATGTACATTTTAATATGCCAAAATTGTTAAGAAATGTAAATTTTAATATTGATAAACAAGTCAATCTAAAATTGTATGAACAGTCAAAGTTGGACGAGGATGAATTTGGAAGGTATTCACTACTCTACTCATAAAGGATCTACTAATTCTACAATACTAAATATTAATATTTGAGAGGTTTTGTTAGGTTAGAGTCCTTTTTCCTTTGAAAGGTTTTGTTAGGTTAGAGTCCTTTTTCCTTTGAAGAGAGGTGAGACAATATATGGGGATGGGGATGGAATGAAGAAGGGTGGGTCTAAGTGGGTCTAATGGTTAAGAACATGTCTTTTCTCATAAGAGGTCACAAGTAGCTTCAAGAGAGGTGACACAATACTAGAGGAAAAAATATTTGAAGTGATGGGGATGGGGATGAGGGAGGGTGGCGTAGATATTATGAAAAACTTGTGGCTTCAATAGAGGTGAGACAATACTTGAGGAGACAATACTTGAAGTGAGATAATATATGAGGGTAGGGTGCAGGCATATATTATGAAAAATTTATAATGGTGAGGGTGAGGGTGAGCGTGGGGGAAAATATTATGCAAAACTTATGGTGGGGTTGGGGGAAAATATTATGCAAAACTTAATTATAAATTTGAGGATGAGGAAGAGGGTGAGGGTAGGGGTGGCGGAAAATATTATGCAAATAAGTTTTGTATAATATTTGCCGCCCCTCATATATGGTCTCACCTCAAGTATTTCCTGCTCAAGTATTGTGTCTCCTCTCTTGAAGAGAAGTGTTTTGCATAATATCTCCCGTTATCCCGTCCGTGTCCCACCCTCACTCTCATATATTGTCTCACTTGAAGTATTGTGTGGTCAAGTATTGTCTCAAGTTTTGCATAATATCCCCCCCTACATCGACCCCTACCCCATATGTGAGGATCTTATTAAGTTTTTCATTTAATATCTCCGCCCACCACCACCCTCACCCTCATACATTATCTCACCTCAAGTATTGTATTGTCTCAAGTTTTGCATAATATCTCCCCTCACCTTCACCTCCGTAGGTGGGGGGAGATATTATGCAAAACTTACTAAGTAATTTTTGCATAATATCTCCTTTCACCTATGAGGTGAAAGGAGATATTATGCAAAAATTACTTAGTAAGTTTTGCATAATATCTCCCCCCCACCGAGATATAAGTAATTTTTGCATAATATCTCCTGCAACCTCCACCCCCATAGGTGAGAAATACTTGAGCATACAATACTTGAGGTGAGACAATATAAGAGGGTGGCAGAGGTGGAGATATTATGAAAAAATTATTCTAGGAGAGATATTATGAAAAACTTAAAGAGGTGGGGGGAGATATTATGAAAAACTTATTATAGAGGAATATTATGCCAAACTTATTAGACAATATATGAGGGTGGCGGAGGAAGATATATTATGAAAAATTTATTAGGGTGGGGGAGAGGGATATATTATGCAAAACTTATTATAGGGGAGATATTATGCAAAACTTAGGGGAAGATATTATACAAAACTTAATGACTTATGATAGAGGAGATATTATGAGGGTGAGGGTGAGAGTGGAGGTGGGGGGAGATATTATGCAAAACTTATTATAAGGGAGATATGTTTGATGGTGGGGGGACATATAAAAAGTATTATAGGGGAGATATTATGAAAAACCGGTGAGGATGGGGCAATATTAGGAAAAAATTATTATAGGGGAGATATTAGGAAAAAATTAATAACTTATTATAGGGGAGATATTATAAGGGTGAGGGTGTGGGATATATTATGAAAAAATTATTATAAGGGAGATATTATGCAAAACTTAATATGTGGGGGTGATGAGAGATATTATATAAAACTTATTATAGCAGAGATATTATTAAAAATTATTATAGAGGAGATAACTTATTATATGAGAGATATTATGAAAAACTTAATAAGTTTTGCACAAGGGAACTCACTTGAAGATGATGGTCGAAAAAGTGGCAATGAGGTGCCTAAGAACTCGCTCATGCAAGGGTGTGCAAGCATTCCTAATTTTCCAATTTCGACATTCCCTAAACTCCCACTGAGACCGTTAAATCAACGCTAGGTTAGCCTCATTAGGAACGTGAACATGTTCCTAAGAACATGCAACCACTCTAGGAACAAGCCCACAATCCTAATAACATCCACGTGCTCTAGGAACATGTT
Organism: Picea engelmannii; assembly: GCA_009831015.1. Taxonomy (NCBI): domain Eukaryota; kingdom Viridiplantae; phylum Streptophyta; class Pinopsida; order Pinales; family Pinaceae; genus Picea; species Picea engelmannii. Next base: position 315,758 of record ML794003.1, read on the forward strand.
GGCATTCATAAGGGGAAAATTATTTTAATTGCCTATGGCGAGTCCATTTCACCAATAGAACATGCTATGTGTTTTGAGAGACGCTGAGAAAATTTGGGAGAGAAAATTGATGAGAGCTTGACAAATCATTGCCACAATTTTTTGATGAGGACATTAATTGATTCGAGGAAAATATTTTGATGGATTTTTTTATTTTTTATTTTTTAATTATATATATATTTTTTAAATGATAAAAAATAAATAAAAATTTGTTTTCCCTTATTAAATTGCAACACACTTAATTAATATGGAGCATAGAGAGAACTGAAAACCAACATCACCATCACCATAGGAAGACACAACAAACCCGAACCCACAACTAGAAAACATAAACATGTAAATTGATGCAGGGTTGAGATCTCTTAAAACCATTATACAAGACTTACGAAATACTAGAGATCCCTCATGGTTGTCACTATCCCCATAGACATACTAGATATCCCTCATGGTTGTCACTATCCCCATAGACACCATTGTATCTTCAATTGCAAATTCCTAAGTCCAATTAACTCAAATTTATGATTACAGGGCCATAATGTATGAATATTATAGAACATGCCTGGATAAAAATCTAAGTTAGAGACTTCAACATTTCAAAACAAGACAAAATGACATTGTTTATTGACCCAAGAAACTAATTATAGCTATCAATCACAAAGAGATGTATTTATATGGACCGGTGCACCTTCCAACCATTTTTATACAATCACATGGATAGGTGGTTTATGGTATTCGAAAAACCTCCCTATAATAATAGGGAGGTGTCTCTGTATTTCCTTAGAAAATTATGGGCATAGTTTATTTTACATCACCATGTCAACTACTTTGACATTGGTTAATTCTAGAGGGTGAGTTGTGGGTTTGCACAAGATAGAGAAAATTCTAGGCATGACCCATTGATAGGTCCTCATCCTATTAGGAGGAGGCCTAACCTCATTTCCCAACATCCTCCCATAGCAGAAAGTATCATCCAAACCCAAACATCTATATCCACATTGATCTGTATCATGATACAACACAACACATTTCTAGCATTATCCTACTAGGAGAGACCTTCATGTGATGTTGGGGGAGGGGTTGGGCCTTCTGAAATTACGGTAGATTCCTGTAAGGCCTTTTATTCCAGGTCCTCAAAAAAATAAAAATAAATATCTCCTATTGTAATGATTGCAATTTAGTTAATGATTTTAAGGAATAAACTGGTAAATAAACAACATAATCACACCATCATAATAACAATAGATTAGCTAGTAAAAATACATACCTCGACCTGCAAATTGGTTGATTTAGCCACTAACTCGTTTGTTCTTCTTCTGCCCAAACTGCTCAAACTAAATATTTACCTGCCAACCAACTAAGAACAACCTCTCTGACTCCCTAGCTCCATGAATCCTTGTGGTTTCTTGGCGCTCGAGCCCAAATTTCCCAACAACAACAATGCCCCTGTAAGAGTTCCCCAAAACAATGTGTTCTTCCAATTTCCTCCTCCTCTTCCCCCTCTTTGAGAATTTATCTCCCAAATAAAAGAGGACACCTCTCCAAGTCCCCTCCCCTCTTCCTTATCCTCATCTCTTGAATCCCTCTCCCTCATTCCATTCCCCAACTACCTTATTCCCTCATTAATTCCCCAACTTCCTTATCCTTTCATTAATTCCCTCACCTACCATTAAATAATACAATAGTTAAAAGATCCAAATGTATTTATTTTAATAATTAATTTAATTTAATTTAACAAACTAAGATAAATAAAATCAAATTGGCGTGTTACATACACCCACCCTTCAAGAAACTTCATCCCGAAGTTAGAATAATTTACAATACAAGTGTAATGACACATGATTCATACATCCACATCAAATAAACGACATCATCAATTTAAAACATTTATACATACTAGTGTACATGTGCAAGGCATGCATGTGCAACTAGCACATACAAGACTCACACATGTACTAATGACAATAATTATCACACCTAATGCAATTCTTGTATGCTTCCAATCCAATCAACACTGCCATTCATTTCATAAAAAAATAGTAAACAATTTAAAAATATTCACAAAACCCCCTCAATTATAATAAATTAGTACAAACAACATTCACTTAGATAATTGTAGTTCAATTAATAATATATATAGATATATATATATATATATATTTCAAAAAGAGGAAATCAAGAAATTCTACTATAAGGTGAAAACTCCACACACTCTCAACTACTTCTAGTCATCCCTCCTCCTTAACCTACTTCCATTTTCCATCCATATCCTTCCTTTGCTAGACTATCTTGGAGTGTCAACTATATTGACCTAACTCTAGATAGAACCCATAAGTGGGAATGCCAACTCTCTTGACCAAGCTTCCCCAGCTGGAAAATGGCAGTCATCATCACACGTCTAGGGGAGCGTGAACTAACACCGTCCTCCCATGACTCCAGGTTTCAAAGGATACATGGTGGGAAATGCCTCCACCCCTCCTAAAAGAACTAGGCTCAACACCCTACCATGGACCATATAATGACACTATGTAGCTGGGAATTTTGTCATCGTATATTCAGTTTCAGGCAGTCTTGCCACCTGAAGAACCTGCACTTGTTCACATATCATAGAAATTCATTTGAACCAACATAATTTCACATACAAAGATTCATACCATACTATTTCTCGATTGATGTTCACAACATCAACCTTTTATTATCACTATCCTTTGGCTATTTCATAGCCCATTGACTTGCAGATTAGTCTATAACACAAGCTCATACATATCCATGCATTATTATCATGTAAATGCATTTAATCATATCCTCAATTCGGTATCCACGTACCAACAACTTTAAATGTCAAAATTTTCAAGTTAGAAATAGATTGCATAATATCCATCATAATTCAAATAACGTTAAACATTCATAGAATTGACATTCGCATAGGTTCATATTCTTAAAATTCAAGTGTATCATTAATAGTTTCATAGTTAATAGAAAATAAAAGGTGATTCGGCCTTAAGTAATTCTAGCTATCTAAGTCAAAAGGTGGCATTACATACACCCAACTTTTCCCTTCCTCATTTTTCCGTTGATCAACAAATACTATTGATCCTCAAACCTTTTCCATTTTCGATACTTTGGAGTCTACTTCCCAACTTCACCAACAACCCACTCCCGACGACGATGAGCCCATGATCGACAACTATCGTTACATCATTCCCACTCACCAATCAATGGTCCCGATATTTCATCCTCCATATCTGAGGGTCGAGATTACTATCGACACCATAAGGAGTTCTAGGCCTCCGAGGACCCCCTTTCAGTCCCTTTGAACACTCAACATGTGCGACTTATCACCCCAAGAACATGTTGGATGCCATGCTGGTGTGACACATCAACATCATGAAGTCATCATGCCCTTTGGTTCACTTAGACGCAATATACATCATCCTGCGACTGAAGCTTAATTCTCTCCCAAGCACCGATCAACAACTCTTGTTCTTTCTCTAGCCTTCATCGTCGTCGATACTCTTTCGGCTTCGACACTCCCATGCAAGTTATGTTCTTGAACGCTTTGATGACAATTTCGTCATTGGGGTCATTCTACTAACCTCTATCTAGACCCCAAGCATGTGGCACTTCCACGACCTACCACCTGGCATGACACGTGGATCGCAGGACTTACGCTATCCATTATCTCAAAACTCTGAATCACCTTGAGGCATGGAACAACTCCCACATGACACGTGGATCACAAGACTTGTGCTATCCATTATCTCAAAACTCTGAATCACCCCGGCACATGGAATGACTCCCACATGACATGTGGATCTACCCACGAATTGACATAGAGATTGATGTGACTATACTCATCATCACGGATACTGGGGCTTATGCAAATAGGTGCGACCCCCTGTCCACTCCATCATCAGGGTCCTCCATCATCGACATCCCCTTAACCCTACTCTGGGTTACTTTAACACCTTTTCTCCCCGAAGAACGATCAATATGATCTCACCACACCGAATCAACGGTTTCCATTCTTCTCCATAACCTTTATCATTGTTGGCCCTCTCTGGACCATCACTCCTCTTTACAGACTTTCCATCCCCAACAATGATGCGATAACATCAACAACTCAGATCATTCATTCAAGCCTCCGTATGATTAATGACTCCTATGCTCCTTGAGCTATCTTTGTAAAAAGGATCTTAACAAATCCAAGGGTGTAGGTTAATCCTCCAATAGATCAGAGGCCCACAACCTCTGGTCATCATCAATCTCTTCTCAAACCTTCCCTTAGTTACTTCTACGAACTTCTAGTCCCGATGAATGGTTAAGATCTGGTCGTCATGCCAAATCAACGGTTGTGAAAATTATGGATCTTATTTTCATCGTCGACTCCATACGAACCTCAAAAATTAAGTGATCCTAATGACAACGCTGACTAATGAAGGTATAATATTAAGTCTCCATAATGATCCAACAATGGTAACCCATCCCGACTTAAATACAGGTTCTCATTCAAATAATAGTCGGATTTAAGATCTAGTTTCTAAGGGAATTCTTCTAAGTATTTTTTAAGGCTCATCGGGCCTTCGAGGACTCTTCCCTTGCCCAAAATCCACTAAGGAATTATCTCTTCTACTTTTGATGGACAATTTTGACCCGACAAGCTGTCCATGCCAAGACAGGGGATTCCTTGGAAAAATTAAGGTTTTCTGAATTACATCGAGCCCTCCCTTAGGTATCAAGACTTTCCAATACCTATTCCAGGGTACGTATGCCCATTGTTTCTTGTTTGAGTTTAAATCCTACAACCATGCAAGAACTTGGAATCCTTTCTTTATCCTGGTCCAGGATATATCTCAGGCTTGATAGTCCCCTCTGACCTCACTCATGCCACTCATATGGCTAAGGCATCATTCCTTCGGGAAGCTAGATCATAGTACTTCATTCCTCTCTGACCTCTCATGAATTTCTTAGTCGATATGCTTATTTATCTGTTCATCGGTGTCACACCGCAACAAATACTCAACTACACACACATGAGGCACAAACATACAATTATGTCCATGATTGCATTCATAGGAGGGAACCTCTTGCTCAGATATGCACTATACATTCAATTCCATAAAGATACATTATCATTCAAGTACAAGGGCCTTCAAATGGGAAAACACCAAGTCCATAAATCAGACAAACATGTTCATGGTTATAATACAAGCATCCAACCATACATTTTAGTCTAATTATACAAGGTATAAAGATACTTATCTATTACAATTTCAACCAGCCAACTGACTCTGGGTGTTTGCCTTTCCACCCAACCATAGGATTTGCATGCCCAGTCACTTCGACAACAGACCACCTCGGTGCCAGACCATGATACCACCAAAGAATCCTCTCTCTCTCTCTCTCTCTCTCTCTCTCTCTGTTGACTCTTCAATTCAATAAATAAATCAAGAGGTTACTCTCCTCCACTTATTTGGAAGCAACAAAAGTTTCCCTTCTCCTCTCTGGCTCATAACTCTTCCACGAGTTCTTCCTCCGATCTCTCCGTTGCATGCACCCCTGCCTCTCCATTCTCCACATCCTGCACACATGTTTTCACTATTGACCTCTGCATGATACTTATATTGCACGCTTTCTGTTCCTTGGGTCTTCTTTTGACCCAAACTCAGAACTCCTGTTCGTTCTCTCCTCGTCTCGAATTAATTCTTGTTGTTCTCTCCTCATGCATCCCCCTGTATGTAACTTCTTGGGAAGGTTCTTGAACTATCCCACATAGTTTTATTTTGTCAGAAGGATCCACAGATTCAACATAGTTCAACTTGGAAAATGTGACATGGTACTCGGTGGTACCCGTGGCTGACAATTTTTGCTTTCCTAGCTAGTCTTCCATACTTGTATTTATTAGGGTGGTTGGTTGTCCAAGTACCAACCCTCTTCCATTAAATGTCTTGCTTCAGCTACAAGCTAGATTAAATATTCTTATTCCTTCTCATTATTCATCAAGGTGGCTTGGGGTATTTTACACATGAATCCCCTTTTTTTGCCCCCTCATTAATCCCTCTCATGGTATCATGATCAATACTTTAATGGCTTCACCCCATAATCAGTTGTTAACATTTTCCATTAATCAATAATACATTTACAATATTTACATGCCATTGCATGAAAATAGTTTATTATGATTAATTATATATAATCAAGGGTTTAGAAAGGAGTATTACATTTTGGCATTGAATAAACAAAGACACATCAACCCTTGAAAAAGATCTTGAGAATATCACACAATTCTTTGTTACCCTAATTCCAAAACCCTCATGTGGTCATTCCATTCTAAAATTTATTTCTACTTCAATGATATCCATCATTATTTTTTTAATTAATTAATTTATCATTTTGTATCCAAAAATTTGTATTTATTTTCAACAATATTCATTATTATTATTTTAATTTATTATTTATACAATTTTATTATAACAAACTATCAATTTCTAATACTTTTAGTGGTCTATACCATAAGGATTAAAACATATATAAACATTTGACCAAAAGTGTGACTCATCATCTTAATAAGAAATAATAAACTTCATAACATAACAAAATAGATTTTTTTTTAATTTAAAAATTAAAATAAATATTATTATTAAAATAGAACTAAATTTTACAAATATAAATATTATTTTTAAGGTTATAAGAAATTTTAATTTTTATATAAAAATAATTTTAAAATTTAAACATTTTTAATTATCCTTTACTTATTACAGGGCGTACACTGCCATATTGACAAAAGCCTCCAATATATGCTAACATTGTACCTTTACATCAAAACCTATAGTTGTTAGTATATTTTCAAACCAACAACATTACCTTCAGTGAGCAATTAATCCCATGTTCTCAAAATATAATTAGTTCACAATATCAATTAACATCAATTAATATTGGTGGTTATAGGTAAACTTCAATTCGATAAAGGTAAACACGAGGCAACAACAAAACAATTGGAGGATCTGAATCAACTGATGAGTCAACAACTTAAACAAGATCAACTGATTCCAGGTCAACTATCTTTTTAATGGGCTCCACTTTTGCTTATGTATATGCCTTAGCTGGGGAAGAAACTCCTGCTGCAGCATAAACTGATTCAAGGTAAACAACGGGAACTAGCTATGATGCTCGTCCATTATAGCTAACGTATCATGATGCTATGATACGTTATATATAAATAAATGTTAATTCCCATCCATTCAGATGGCGAATTAATCGACTTTCATCATGCCAACTGGAATAGAATGATTTCAGATCCCGAGCTGCAATGCCATTGGAAGCTACACTTACTTCCTTTGAAGCGGCGGCACTGGACACTGTGGAAAAGAAAAACACAAAGCAAAAACACAAGGTCCACCGGGAACTGAGCAACCCCACCCTATTGGTTTAAAGGTTCCCTGTTATTTGAAATGGTTGATGGGAGGAAAACCACCCAACCCTATAGCCTGATTTGGAACCCCACCCTATTCTCTTATAAATCGGCCAAGCCTCTCTGCATTAGTTCTGAAAAGCCGAGTGGAAAGGGCATACTTTATGCTATTTAAACCTTTTAGCCCTGGCAAGGTCCCCGCACTCGTTGCAACCCTATCTTTAAAGATTGAGGAACCGTCTTTTCCCAAGGCGAGGGGATGTTAGGTTCACAAATTAGGAACAGCTTCAGCAACCACCCTTGGCAAAGGTAGACGAGGTTCACAGATTGGCAACAAGTGGCTCTAAACCCTAGCTCAGACCAGTCTCTTGGTAGGGCATACTTCGTTTCTTCGGACCCCCCTTCCGCCCGTTCGGGGTCCTCGCACTCGTTGCTTAAATCATGGTTTCTTCTCAATTGGCGAAGCCTCGCAGGTAGTAATAGGATTCACCCCTTTAAACCAAATGGGAACCCAACCCTAACAATTGAACTAAAATAGTGGAGGACTTAAATAGTAGAGTAATGGAATTAACCATAGTAGTAGAAATTACCATCAACCATGAGTAGTGGAAATTAAGCTAACACTATGAATGGATTGTAAGGCTAAAAGCTCTTTTTTCTCAACATGACTCAATAAATATCACAAGTAAGGAGATGAAAGTAGACTTTTGCATATAGTTCTCTCGGGTATAGTTCCTATAGGAGACACCAAGAAGCTTCTTCCCTGAAGCTCAGGGGACTAAGTGGGAAAGAAATGCTCTTACTAACTGATATTGGTTCATTTGGTTCTACATTGAAAATGGGTTAAGAAGGCTGAAAGAATTGTTCTAGACTCATAGCATCTAGTTATAGAATAATCGCATTGAGAGACAAAGAAGTGAAATCAGGCCTTTTTCTTTATATGGACCTGGAAGTATCAAGTCTAGTAGGCTATGGAACCAACTGTATGGACTGAAGCTAGTGCGAGTAGACCTTACTCCATGGAACTCAGGCCAAGACTAAAGCTTGTATCGGCTCATTGAAATGGGAACTAAGGCTAAGACTCACTAGTTGTTCTTACGCAGCTTAAGTCAGTATAAAGTGGACCTTACTAAGGTTAATCCAGACGGAAGCTAATAGTCCGGGAATGGGACGGAAACAGACAAGCAGTCTTTCAAGATAGTTTAGAGTGACCTAATGGAACAGAGCTCTCATTAGTTCTTCGCTGGAGCTCGGGGAGAGAGGAAAGGAAGGGGACTAAATCTCTTTTTACAAGAATGGAGACACTAAGAGATAGAGTTGGTTGAAAGATCATTTCATTCTGGCTTATTCTCTTTTTCAAAGAATGGAGACGGAAGGCTGGCTGGAACTTACTGACTAAGGCTAAGACTAAAGCAAGTAGACCGGAATTGCATCTTACACTACCGGAGACTCAGGCTAAAGAAAGACCGACTCTAAAGACGCTTGAACTGGAAATGACCTTCTAGTTAACTGGGAAGTAATCTTCTCTCTATAGTTCAGTTCTTCAGGTTAAAAAATGGATTTGAATCCGGTTAAATTTTTAGGTTAGTTTGAGTTTTGTATGGATCAAAGTTCCATGCATTTTAGAACCTTATCTTAGTAGTTTTGCCTATTTTAAACCAACCCAAATACTTAGAAAATCAATCTGAATTCTGAATTGACTAAAAATTTAAAAACAAACAAAAAAAAATTACTCCCAAATTAACCCACTCTATTTTTTTCGATATAAACACAAACAAAGTTATATACAGAGTGCCAATCGTTTTGATACCAATTTTCTTCATATTATATATATATTTTTTACTGTGTTTTTTCGGAAAGTATACATAATTTTTTACGATCTAGACAGAAACAAAGTTATATACAAAATATGCATAAAACACGGGGAAATAAAAAATAAACCAGAGCAATGAAAACCGTCCTTAAAGTCTGTATTATCATTTCTGACCTATCTCTATAAAGTTCATACAGAACAGAAAGAAAACATGGCTGAAGACCTTACAATTTTTTTCAAAATATCATCTTCTGAAAATATATCGGACGCGCCATACAAGGAGTTCCCCGTCGCGCTCATGGCTGCTTCAGTGGCGTTCGTCATCTGGTTCCTTCGCTTCACTCTCCTTCGATTCCTTTTCCGTGAGTAAGCGAATGAACCTGATCACGAACACCACGGAAGCTGCCAACCAGATTATAATTTCCTCTGAACCAGAAAGAATGATATATCGGACGCACCAAGTCTCTGCAAGGAGTTCGAGGATTCCAACCCCAGCTAGATTATAATTTCCTCTGAACCAGAAAGAATGGTATATGTAACAGTTTTTCTATTTTTAGTCAAATATCTCTCTGTTGCATTATAATATCCAGAAAGAATGATATATGTAACACATACTTCACAACTGTTGCTGAATACATGAGGGAGGGTATGATATCTGCTTCTGTCGTACCGCATGCTTGTTATTAATGTGGACGTTCTGTGCAGGGCTGGTACATAATTGCAGATTGTGTGAACTAACGGCTATGACTTGCCGAGCTGACGGCGATTAATAAATGTGAAAATATGGTCTTGGCTTCGTATGTGGAGTGTCTTAGTCAGATTAGGTCCCCTCCTTTTTCCAAGTAAGTACCCAACATTTGATTGTTAATCTTACTTGATGGTGTAATTGTTTATTGATATGTATATAGCAGAGAACTCTTGTTGGGACACGTGTAAAGAAAGCCTAATTAATGTTTTCATGGAATTTCATTGCTTGATTTGTACGTGTTTCAAAATTGATTTAAAAAATTTATAACTCTTCTTTTTTTAAGGTAAAAAGTTAAATTTTTTAATGTTGTTTTTTTAATTAAAATTAATTTATAATAAAAGTAAAGAAATACATGTTGTGGTTTGTCATTGCATGGAATTGGGATTTGATACAATCCCTACTTAATAGATTATACATTTATTTATCAAAGTTTTATGCAAAACACTTGTTTAATAAAAGAAATATAAGTTTATACCAATATGTTATTATAGCTATTACGGTGCATGATGGAGATTAGGGTTTCAGGATTGAGCCGAACTGATACACTTCTAGCCTCGCTGGGGCCATGACTCAGAAGGAAGGAGGGTCGAATGGCGCCTCCTACAACCAAGTCACTGCAAACGGAAGCATCGACGAGGGGTTTAAGTGATCGCCCTTTGAGCCTCCGCCAGACTTGCGAGCAACACTCATTATGGAAGGAACCTTCAAGGACCGAGAGATGGACATTGACCCGGAAAATGTAGCCGCCCCTGCTACAGCACCGATACCTTGGCTCCCTGATAAATGCATTCCTTAAGCGTCGCATGCCCCGAAGTATATTGTCAACTCTCCGCGCATAGAAGTGCAAAAACAGTATATGAGAGACCATGCCCTTGTAGGGAAATTCCTAGGGTTATGGCTGTTAGAGAGAGATCTAATCCCATGAATACAGTACTGGTGGAAGCCAAAAGGGCACTATGAATTACAACTGGGCTCCAATGGCTTTTTTACAATCATACTGCACAATCTTGAGGACCGCACCTGCATTTTTGATGGGGGACCTTACTTTTTTAACTCAGCAGGACTCTTCTTAAGATTCTGGACTGAGAAGTTCAGCCCTGAAAAGGAAGATTTTGCCCACTCTCTAGTGTGGATCGGACTGTACTCCCTCCCCCAAGAGTTTTGACTGGAAGAGGCCTTGGCCGGTATAGGCAATACCATTGGAATCTATGTAAAGTCTTCAGAAGCTACCAAACAGAGGCAATACACCTCTTATGCACGCATTTGTGTATACCTGAATATAGCAAAACCACTGCCGGGAACCATCATTCTTGAGTACCAGGATGGAGACTGGATCCAGACCATCGACTACGAACACATTCCTTTCAGGTGTCGGAAATGCCATGAACATGGGCATTTATTCAGAGAATGCCCCCTCAATGTGGCTCACAAAGAAGGGAATCTAGAAGGCGGGAAAGACGAGGACAACTTCGTTCAACCAGGAGGGAAAAGAAGACAAGCAGGGCGAAAGCAGCCAAACCAGGTAAGTAAAGATCCCTCTACTAGTAACAAATTTGCAATATTACAAGATCAACCAGAGGACCCTTCAACCAAGACAAACCCCAATGAGCTTCCCGTGGATAACCCCTCACCTTCTAGGGGACAGGCGGAAGAACAACCACCACAGGAGAAGGAAGTCGATCACCCCTCGCAAATCACAACAGGGGATCCGCAGGATTTCATAGAGACAGAGGACGGTGACGCCGATATGGAAATAGAACACCAAGATTTAGCCGGGGTGGACCTGGAACACCTCGAACATGCCTACAGGCAACAAAAATTGTACACTATACCCCGGGACCAATTACGGAAAGTACATAAGGTTTTTCTTAACTCCTTCGCTGACTCCACAACGCGATCTAGTAAGGGCTTGGGGATACAGAGCAGACAATCGAAGAATCAGAGCAAAACCCAGAAAGATGACAAGAAAAGAGGCCGAAAATCTACTAACAAACTCATACAGGAAATAGGCCATTTTATGGTCAATTCAGGGAAAATCCACCTCATCTCAGATAGTTTTCCTCCCCTCTCAACCCCCCCATCATCATGAAGACTATCTCTTGGAATATAAGGGGCCTCAATGGACGTAGCAAGCAAAAATTGCTACGAGATCTGATATTTGCGGCAAAACCGGACATAGTAATACTTCAGGAAACAAAATGCTCAACTGAAGACATTGATAAGCTACTCCCCTATTGTTGGAAGCAAGGGGAGGCAATGTCAACTGCAGCTACAGGTACAGCTGGAGGATTGGTTATTCTATGGAACCCTAACACAGTGTTGTTAGAGAATTTTATTACCACTAAATGGTCTATTACGGCGGATTACAGGCTTATAGGCTCCAATAAGCCTGGACACCTAACCAATGTCTACGGCCCAGCCAACCCAAGGGACAAACATGCCTTCCTCAGGAGTCTGGAATACCTCTCCAACCTGACGAGATACAATCGTTGGACCATAGGGGGCGATTACAACCTCATTCGCAACCTGGAGGAACAAAAGGGGGGCTCACTGCGCCTAGATCAAGACACTAATGACTTCAACAGCCTCATAGATAAACTCAACCTGATAGACTTGGAGGCTAACAATGGCACTTTCACCTGGACAAATAGAAGAACTGGATCACACCAAATTGCTTGCAAACTGGATCACTTCTTAATCTTTGATTCCCTTATGCTGAAGGGAATGGCTATGGAGGCAAGTATCCTGAATACTCATGGCTCGGATCATTGGCCCATTCAGCTGTGGATGGAAGTGTCGGTGTCACCGGGGAAAAAACCATTCCGGTTCGAACAATTCTGGCTCAACCATCCAGACTTCCAAGCTAAGATCCAGGATTGGTGGAGGCAGGCAGAGGTTACCCATGGCTCCAAGATGTTCAGATTTCAGTAGAAGTTAAAAAACCTCAAACTATTCATTAAAACCTGGAACAAGCAAACCTTTGGCAACATCTTTGACTCCCAGAGCCAATTGTCAGAGTAGATGAAGATGATTCAAACCCAGATCCGACTGCAAGGGCTAACAGATGAGCTGAAATCCTAGGAAGCACTAATCAGTCAACAACTGGAGGCCAGGAAGGCACAGGAAGAGATTCTATGGAAACAGAAATCGCGTATCCAATGGCTCAAGGAGGGGGATTGTAATACCAAATTCTTCCACAGATCCTTCATACAACGTCACCACACCAATAGAATCACACACTTAATTTCCACCACTGGTGAGCCAATTCACTCCCACGAAGACCTGGAAGCAACACTGACAAATTACTATAAAGACCTCCTCACGGAACCTTCTCCGAACAGATCGGAAGCCATAGCTAAGATAACACAACATATGCCTGCCCTCGTCACCAAGGAGAAAAACTCAGCTCTACTTCGGCCCATCACAATCGAGGAGGTGGATCAGGCTCTTCAAGACACTCCAAGAGGCAAGGTGCCCGGCCCGGACGGATTCACCAGCGATTTTTTCCACCACTGTTGGCCGATGATTAGGATGGAGGTCTGGGAAAACATTGAAGAGTCTCGTTCTACTAGACAGGTCCTTCAAGCTCTCAATGCTACCTTCCTCACTCTCATTCCCAAGGAGGGGCAAGCTCACCATCCCAAGCAGTTCATACCTATCGCCCTTTGCAACGTCATTTATAAACTTCTAACGAAGGTGATAGCTCGAAGACTCAAACCCATTCTGCCTACTATCATCTCCCCAGAACAATTGGGCTGCATAGAGGGCAGACAAATCCTGGACAACGTTATTCTTGCTCATGAGGTGACTCACTCTCTGTAGAAAACTAAATTGCCAGGTATGCTCCTTAAATTAGATCTCTCTAAAGCCTTTGATAAGTTAAGCTGGGATTATATGAGGGAATTGCTCCTTGCCTTTGGCTTTGACAAACTTTGGGTGACATGGATCTTAAACCTCACTTCTACTGCTTTTTTCTCCATCCTCATCAATGGCGTCCCCTCTCGCCCCTTTACCCCTTCAAGAGGAATTAGACATGGAGACCCTCTCTCCCCCTTCCTCTTCATTATAATGGCTGAAGGTCTTAGTCGATGCATCCAAGCGGCAGTTGCAAACAACACTTTGGCAGGTCTTCCGTTGCATGGTATCTGCCCTCCTATTTCGCATAGTCAATTTGTGGATGACACGCTCCTGATGGGCACCCCAACGGTGCGAGAAGCAAACAACATTCTCCAAATCCTCCAGACCTTTTCTGAGGCCTCAGGTCTAGACTGCAACAAAGACAAGTCCCTTATCTTTTTCTTCAATACGCCCCCCCTATTCAACGCCATATCTCAAATCTTTTAGGCTTCCAAAGAAGCTCCCTTCCGTCCAAATATCTTGGTATCCCCTTGATCGATAACGCCCTTCGGAACTCCTCTTGGGAGCATTTTCTCTCTTCTTTCACTAAGAAGCTCTCATCCTGGACCCTCAGAGTTCTTAAATTTCCAAGCCATCTCACTCTACTTTGAGCTGTTCTCCAGGCCCTCCCCACCTACACTTTCTCGGTGTTGGTTGCTCCCAACTTTGTGCTCTCAACTATTAAAAGCTTACAGAATAACTTCTTGTGGCAAGGTCTCAACATAGGAAAGAAAATAATGCTTGTCAGCTGGGACAAACTTTGTCAGCCCAAAGAGCGAGGAGGCCTTGGCTTACGAGATCCTGCCATCATGAACAAAGTCATCAGTGCCAAAATATGGTGGCGATGGCTCAAGAAACCCAAGGACCTCTGGGCACGGTTATGGACGAAGAAATATGCACCCGAGGTAGCAGAAAATAATCTTATATGCTGGGATGGTGACACACCAGGATCTTTAATTTGGGCAGCGGCAAGGCATAATAGATAGCTTGTCACCCAGCATGCCTTCTGGGAAATCAAGAACGAAAAAACAGCCTTATTCTGGAAAGATTCCTGGCAACAATGGCCAATTCTAGACCACGAGGATTGGGCTGTGCACATCAGCACCCAAGCCACTCAGGCGGGCCTGAAAAAAGTAGCAGACTATTGGCTAGATAATCCTCAATACAACACTTGGCGACATTGGCATCTTGATAGGGAAAGCATGAGCCTAGATGGCAATGCGGATCTGGGCCCCTACCAGAATGAAATGCTCAAACGCAAAATCCCCAAGCTCACGGGAGAGGATATTCTTCGATGGGGATACCAGCCAAAAGGCACTTATGGCATTTGAGAAGCCTACCACATCAAGATCCAACCGAACCTGGCACCTACACGGGTTGTTTGGTGCAAGATCTGGAATCTCAGACATTGGCCCAAAATCACCCTCTTCCTCTGGCTCGTGGTCCACTCAAGCATATTAACCTGAGACAACCTTTCCAAAAGAGGCTTTGCGGGGCCTTCCATCTGCATACTCTGTGGGAAGACAGCTAAAACCATGAATCACCTCCTCACTTCTTGCTCGTACACCGCACAAATTTGGGACCAAAGTGCGCTCATCATGCGCACCTCGAATTGTGTACGAGACAACATAGTCGACACCATCACCAACTGGAGGGACCAAGCGTTTCATTCTCCCCTCCTCAATCGTATATGGCAATTGCTTCCTGGGTTTTGGCAGGTATGGAAGGAAAGGAATAGAAGACTTTTCAAGAATGTCTCCCTCCTGTGGCAACACTGTTGGATTCGCTGCCACCTCAACATTCTGGAAACTCTCAACCTCCAACCTTGGAATGAAACAGACCTGACCACTAATCCCTCCAAAATTCTGATCCTAAAGAACTGGCTACCACTCATTTCCCCTCACCCCCTTACCCTCTCTGCCCCTCCCCCTTCCTTCAGTCCCTCTTCTTGGTCAGTCCCTCTGGTTGACTTCATCAAACTCAATTTTGATAGGGCCTCCAAAGGCAACCCAGGAGCTGCGGGTTATGGAGCTATCTTCCGCAATCACCACGAACACATCAGTCTCATTAATGCGAGCTCCCTTGGTCACACCACGAACAATGTGGCGAAACTCTGGGCTCTCACTCGGGGGCTGCAACTCGCCATTGATCACAACTTCACCCAGATGATTGTAGAGGGCAACTCCCAAATCATCATCAATCTCCTTGGTAGACTTCTAAACGGAGCAGATCCGGACAAAATTTCCCCCAGCTGGAGACTCTCGCATGGGCTAAAGACTATCACAGACTTACTGCAACCCAATCAGGTAGTCATACCTGCTCACGTCAGAAGGAGTGCGAATCAGGTAGCTGATGACTTGGCTAATCTAGGGGTCAACTGGGAGGGATCGGAAATACTCTACAACACTTCCCTCACTCCGGATCACCCTATCCTCCAGCAATGTATCCGCAAAGCTACGAAAGTGGACAAACACCCGGATAGGGTGCTAGGGCTAGCCACCTAGTGCACAGAGGAAGTGTGGAGGAGCCAACAAGGAAGCGAGCCATGTGCCCGGCTCGTGCCAATAGTTGCCAACTCCCTCCTGCATTAAATTGCATTTACGTCGTTCGCCGAGGCATTTACTCGAGCTCCTTCGACCGCTATTTTGCTGAGTGCAATGCCTCCGTTTATTTGCACTACCATCCCGCGGCCCCGGCCTAGTTCTGATTGTTGGCTCATGGTGTTCATGATTCCCCGTCCTGATTCTGATTGTTGGCTCATGGTGTGTATGATCCCCCGTCCACCCCAGGTCCTCCCTCTTGGTCTGGTAGGCCACTCCCACACACCGGGCCAAACTATGCCGAGGCAACAAGGAAGACCGCGCAGGGGCTCTCCCTGGCATCCTCGACGGCCTCGCGCTTCAGCCTCTCCTCTTGTTTCACCTTCAACTCTCTCCTCGTCGCACCTGTTGCTTGAGACCGCCATTCATAATCCCTCCACAACATCATTCCCACGCTTCAAATGCCTAGCCTTAATTGACACTAGGTCGAGCCCTTCACGCCGCCACTTCACAGCTCCTTCAACCTCCAGGCGCTCCATTCCTCCCCCTGCGCTGGATTTTGATTTCTCGAAATCGGCCATGGGGACGCCTTCTCACGGTCGAGCTGCCCGTAACAAGGCGCCGATGTCCTCTCACTCAGAGCCAGACTTGCAGTGGAAAAAAAACTTCACCATCCTTTACGACTTGGTCTTTGAACTCTGTCAGGGAGTGGAGGACCTTCATTTCCGGTTACAACTTGTAGACGGGAGGCTCTCAACCCTTCTCCAGCTTCTTTCCACTTATCAAGAAGCCCACCCCGCTGCTCCAAAAGAAATGCCTCCCACCGCAAGTGACAATGAGAGTTTCAGGAAGCAGGGTGCAGCAGAGGATGGCGAGGAACCGGCTTGGCAGGAGGTCACGGAAGCGGTCATGGCCATGGGTACGTAAGCGCAAACTTCATCGGGCAACGCCGAGGTCGTGGAGGAGCCGGTTCAAGAGGAGTTCAAGGAGGAGGTCGTGGCCATCGGTCTGTAAGAGCACATCCTGTCGGAAGATGCCAAGACAGATGCCAACAAAGACGCATGCACCGGGGACGATGACATGCAATGGGAAACTGGCGTGACACTTGTTGAAGAGGAGTCGTGGCCATGATATCTGCCAGAGTATGTGCCAGACTATACGTCAATTGTCTAACCCCTTGGGGGTTGTTCCTTTTAATAGTTCTTACTCGAGTAGCTTCTATGTCATCTCAACTTTGTGTTTGTTGTTAAGACTGATAAGAACTCAGGTGTTAGAATTACCAGGTTGGTTGAACTGGTTTCTCCCTTTGGAGCAGTTCAGTAACTACAACTAGGATGACACTCAATTTTGTACTTTGTGTTTTTTGTTAAGACTGATAAGAACTCAGGTGCTAGAATTGCCAGGTTGGCTGAACTGGTTTCTCCCTTTGGAGCAGTTCAGTAACTACAACCAGGATGACACTCATTTTTGTACTTTTGGTTCGGTTCTGTGAAGGCCTTTTATATAAAATTACTTACTTACAAAAAAAAAAAATTTATAATAAAAGTAGTATTTAGTTTTATATATATATAATTAAAATTATAATTTGTTTTTAAATTTAAATTAATATTCATTTCCTAATCTTATTAATCAAATTAAAATAAACATTTACATTTTTCCAAATAAAAATTTACATGAATTTCACCTAAAATCAAATTAAAATAAATATTTACATTTTTCCAAATAAAAATTTACATAAATTTCTCCTAGAATTTCCATCCCTAATGTAATTCAGTTTCAAAATGGGTTTGGCTAAAAAATTTATAACTTTTCTTAAATTACAATTTTGATGCAATTTAGTTTCAAAATTAGTTTGGCTAAAAAATTTAATGTAATTTAATTTCAGATTTGGTTTGGTTAATTTGGCTAACCTTTTACAATATATTACTCTCTTGCATTGTTTTCATGTATTCAGACTTTTGCATTGTTTTCATGTATTCAAACTTAGCAGGTATTTGCTACCATGTAGCCTTGTTTATAATTGTTTTAATTTTCTTAACCTTTTAAGTACACATCTCATTCCTAGATGGTTTTCCTACCTTTCATTTTAATATCAAGTTCCTTCACAATATAAAAGTGATGGTTTTCGTTCCTTTCATTTTAATACCAAGCTCCTTCACAATATAAAAGTATTTCATGATTATGATTATTGACTTTGAAACTTTTCATCTCAATATGAAATAGTTGAATGACACATGAGTTCATTAAAATTCCAAATTTACATTCTAGATATGATTTAAAATAAAAGCAATTTGTTCATAACATGGTGCATCATGCAATAGAGAAACAAGATAGATCTCTATCCTTGTAGTACTGGTTCATTGAGGTAGTATCAAATAAAGATGGATCATGTCATAACTTATAGTATATTGTAATACCTATGTTTCCCCCAGTTTGTAAATATAACTATAGCCTAATAAAAGACTATGAGAAAACTGATTATGTGTAGATGTAGGAAATGATGAACCTTCTGTTATGGGAGGTACTGTATATATATAGATATTTTTGTTACTAATTAAATGGAAAAATGTTGCCTAACTTTTGAATGAGTTGCCAAGGTAGATCATGATGCATGAGAGATATGGGGAGAGGTACCAGTGATGGTTGAGATGATCCATACTAGACCAAAACTTTGTTGAATTTAACTTATTCAGAACCAGAACAGTCCTCCAACTCATAAAAGTAAATTACCAGTGAGGCTGGTAGTTGGGAAGTCCTCCTCAAGAGTCAATGAGGGGATGGGAAGAGTATCCATTTGGAAAAACTTCATGACCTGGCCACGAAATGGGGATTTGGACCCACAAAATCTTGTTGCGAAAGGCAAGAAAAGAATTCAAAAGAGAGAAAAAAGGATGAGTCGGGTGACCACTTTTTGAGAACAGAGAGCATGTGCAACTTTCTGGTTCTGAAGAGAACTGAAAAACAAATTGGTTTCTGGGTACAAGATTTGTTGGGAAACGTTTTCAATCCAAGTTGATAAACGAGGTTGCAGAGAAGATGAGTGACTGTGGAAACACTCATTGCAGACCTCCTTGCTTGGTGGAGAGAAAACGGATCTTTCAAGTTCCCGTGGGAAGAGAAGAGTGATCTCCGTCCCTGACTGTTGTTGAACAAGAGGAAGAATATCTCTTAGAGCATCATGATCTAGCTAGGGGGTGGCTAGTGGTAAATCCTTCCAAGATTTGTTGTGCCTATGGTTGGGTGGAAAATGACACCCCTTTCAGCAGTTGCAACACTTTCTGGATCCTAGATAAATATATTCGGTTAAATCTCTGGAGTGTTTAGATTAGAGAAAATTTTATACTATGTTTTAGAACTATGTAATTTTGATTTCTGATAAAAGTTACTTGAGAAATCTAATTAAAATAAAGAGAATGTATTGGTTGAAGCTCATTTGATTTAACTCCTTATCTCTTTACTATCTGTGTGTTAAAATAAGATTTATGAGAATGGATGTTGTGGTTGATTGTGTTGTACAATTTAATGCATGCTTGGGAAATGATGACTAAACAGTGACAAATATCTATAAAACATATGAAAGAAGAGAGAGTGATATTTCTGCATAATAGTGTTCTATTTTAGTATGTCATCAAATCCTATGCTAGAAACCTTATGCACTTTAGGAGAACACTATTAAATTTGAACGGTTTTGCGACGAAGTTGCGTCGGCATAGGGTCGTTTTTGCGACCAACATAATTTTTTTTTTCATCGAAATCCATTTGTCAGTCTAATGGCCACACATGGATCTTCTCCGGTCTAGCGACCGAGAAAAGAAGCCTATTCACAATAGGGAAAAGTTTGGCTAATGATGAATGTTAGTCGGTCGAACGACTAATATTAGTCGCAAGAGTGACCAAGACAACCTTAGAAAAATTACTCAATAGTTGGTAGAACGATGAATATTAGTCGCTAGAGTGACCAAACCCGAAGTTAAAAAGGTCAAACGAAGGAGGATCAGTTAGTTGCTAGAGTGACCAAGTGACTTAGTTTGCGACCAAATGGAAATACAAGCGACTAACATGTTGGTCGCTCTAGCGACTAATATTTTAGTCGCTAGAGTGACCAATGTTGGTGTTTGTGACCAAATGGCAATACAAGCGACAAACATGTTC
>ML794004.1:0-10971 GCA_009831015.1 Picea engelmannii
GTATCTCATTAAATGGAGGAAACTACCAGCTGAAGATTCCACTTGGGAAGATGAGTATTTTATACAGAAGCATCCAGAGTTACTCAAGCGTTGCAGACAACACTTGTCTCAAGGGGAGGGGCATGTTAAGCCCTAATATTGGCCCATTACCCCTTAATTGGTGAATATTAGATTAGTAATGTTATTTTATTTATGTCGTCTTTAGGCCATTAGTTGTAATTATACCTCCTAGTCTCCTATATATACCAAGGAGACATTTTCATTTTGAATCATCTTGTAATTGAACATTTAAGTGGGTTAAAAGGAGGTTGCCCCCTCGAAGAGGCTTATTATCTGAAATTATCTCTTTTTCAAGACATTGAGTACTTTTTCTGAGGTTTTTCTATGCTATATTGATGTTTGGTTCTTAACACACTACCTATTAGTATTCTCCTTGATGCTTTATGATTTTATTTTATTTCTTGTAGCCTTCCCTCTCATGAGTCTTTTTTAGAACATTTTACTCATTTTATTGAGTTGTAGATAACTTGGTAGTGGCCATGGAAACAAGATATAATTAAACTGATATCCAAAATGGATACCTCCATAAGAATCAGGCTCAATTATTCTTTGAATTTTTTTATAATAACCTACAATAATAATATGAGCCTGAGGTTAGTAGCTCTATCATGGTCTAGTCATCATGCAATCACTGATTCCCAATTTGAATGTCTTTTATTAAACACATCCTACCATATTTTGTTGAGTACAGCATCTTGGAAATTATTTGTCCTCCCTTGGAATAGAGGGGTAACATGAGATTTTAATTGAATCATTTCTATCTTATGGCCACATTCAACCATATCCTTTCACCATTGAACAATTTCCTCTTCCTCCCCAACTAACATCATAGGTGGTTGCATTATATTAATATCCATTTAAACATATAAAAAATATATTAATTTTCTTGGATCCATGAATATGATCCTTGGATATCCCAAGATTATCGATGTTTGATAGAATACCTACATTCCCCTGTTAAAAACAAATTCAATTTTTTTTAACAAGAAATAACACTAGTCGGTGGACTTTAGGGTAGGAAGGGGTAGATCATATTGGACTAAGGGAGAGATGGAAAAATAATTGTAATAGTGTGTTAGAGCACAAAATATATTGTCTATCAAACTCAAGGATTGACCAAATCGTATAGTGTGGATTGTTAACAAAATGGTTATCAAGCAACAAGGGAAAATCATAAATATGAAAGATGGAATTGGCACTTCATCAAGTTACAATTAATTCTAAAAACCAAAATATTCATATCGTTTCTCATAGAAAATATTTTTTTAACATGGGACAATCTACAAAACAGATCATCTCAAGGCCCTATGTGTCATTTCCTATGAAAAAGGAGCACGAAGAGTGTAAACCACATCTCCTTGCATTGTAATTTCACAAGAGAACTCCGAGCATCAATAAAAAAACATCACAAGGGGGAAAGGTAGGTGGAAGGGGGTAACTATGGAAGAAATACTTGACAATTGGTTAGAAGACAATGAGGTGAGAAAGGACCATCATTCACTTGTAGGATTGATCATATGGGTGGTTTGGTTGACATGGAATGAATTCTATTCCAACCCAAAGAGTTCAATTATACATGGAATTACTACATATCTAAGTTATGATGAAGTTAAGAAGAAGGTAAAGAAAACAAGGATAGAGGACCCTCAAATCATAACTACTAGCACCTATGGTTTTTTCGATGGGGTAGCAAACAAACTTCTAAACCTGTGTAGCATTGGTGGCCTTTTTCATGTACAAAATATCCATAAGATTTGTTTTGAGTGTGGACTAGGGGTCGGTACTAAAAATCTTACAAAAGTTAAAGAAAAAACTATCCTTATGTCCATTTCTAGGGAGGGAAAACTATTATGTATTCACATAGACACTTTTGTATGAATATGGGGAAATTTCATACTTAGTTTTAGTTATACCGATCTATTGTGAAATTTCTTTTTCAATTCAACATGTATTGCTTAAGAAGGCCTCATTGCAAAGATAAAAATTCCACTCAATTTGGCTTGGGATAAAAGGTACATAATTTTTTGGGGGGTTTTGATAGTCAATCCCTTGTTTATAGTTGACATCCCACTATTGAATAAAACATAATATTTTTTTATTATCTTTAAATATCTTTGGGCACCAAGTTAGATCAACTTGTTGTTTGGCGAGATTTCGTACAAATGGATTGGTATTCATTCCACTCGTTTTGCAGAGTGTAAAATTTAGATGAATATATTTTTTGTAACAAACCCTAACTTCTAGTGCTTAAATATCCATACAGTAACAATGTGCCTTTGTAGCTAAAAAAATGGATGCCACAATATGTATTGAATATCTCATGAATAATATTTCCAGTAGACCAATGCCTCAATGACAAAAAAACATTGAACACTAGCTGCTCACATTCCAACATCACTGAAGTTCTTATTTATGACTTTTTCTCTAGTGGTTAGTACAATATCATTTCCATGTGAGTTGTGGTTATGATTCTCTAAAAAATATTATGCAAGATCCAACATTGTTATTGCTAATTTTTCCTCACCCCATGCAACTTTCTTGGATGGCCTTTTCATTTCCCTATGTAGACTTGAAATCCCCTTTTCACATTCTAGAGACAAAAAAACACATTTTTCCACATATACACGTCGTACCAGTTAGAAAACAAGCGTATATGCAGGTTGCTCCACTACATCCCGTGTACATCAAGATTGGTGCTCAAAATTAAAAATTGTGTCGGGTTTCCATGTCACGTCATGAGATCCATGATCCTTGACCTTCCATTTACTGGAAATGTTCCAACTCATCCCTTCAGTTCCATTTGAAGGCTATAAATTGATCCATATCCAAGTCATGGAAGAAGAGAGAATTCAACTTTTGATAGCAAAGATATTCTGGAGAAATTTTCACTTCACATTGAGTCTGCATCCCTTTATTGTTTAAAGTATGAACTCATTGTTCAACCCCCAAGCTCTTCCTTCTTTGATGGAGAACCTCGGTGTATCCTTTATATGAGATTGCCTTTGATGGAGGATTGAAGTGGTGGAGGCCCAACTGGAACATAATTAGTTTCTTGGTTCCGAGATGTACCCACATAGAAGTTTTTCACCTATACACTTCTGGTGATTATTTTAATAGATATACTCTTTTATTGTCCAATTGATATCTTGAAAATAATTGAATTATTATTCTATGGACTTATTTGTCATGTATGTTAATCTATTATGTTATTTTATGTGCTAACATTATATATTATCATCGTATTCTTGTGTATCTTGGTTGTTAAGGACAAGTTGCAGGTATAAAGCTTTGAGTTATGTGCTCAAGGGTGGTCTTCATCGAATGCCTGGACGAGGTAGGCTCTTCATATTGTCTTGTTATCATTTTGATTTATATAACATAATTGAGATTATAGTTTATTTCTGCATGTCATTCCGTCTATTGTGGCTTACCCCATGCCATAGAGATATTTTCCTTGTAATAATTTTTCTTTGTCTATTACTAATGATGATCCTAGAACTGTCAGGGAGGCAATGGATTCGGAGTATGGAAAGCTCTAGAAAAGGGCCATGGATGAAGAAATGGCAGCCTTGGGATCTAGTGGAGTGGCCGACCAAAAGAAATCCCATTGGCAGAAAAAGGGGTATTTAAAAATAAGTTGAATGAAGAAGGCAAAGTGGAGAAATACAAATATCAATTAGTAGAAAAGGGTTATTTCTAGGTTGAGGGAATTGATTTTGGTGATATTTTTTCTTATGTTTCCAAGTTAAATTCTATACGGTTTCTGTTATATGTTGTTGTTGCAGTTTATTTTGAAGTAGAACAGATGGATGTGAAGACACCATTCCTACATGGGGATTTGGAATAAGAAATCTATATGAAGTAGCCATAAGGCTTTGTCGTGAAGGGAAAGAAGTAGTTGGTATGCAAGATAAAAAATTCCCTGTATGATTTAAAATAATCACCAAGGATGTGGTATAAAAAAATTGATACTTATATGATGGAACTTGGCTTCACAAGAAGAAAAAAGGATCACTGTGTGTATTTTAAATTAATTAGTGATAATTTGATTTATTTGGTCTTGTATGTGGATGACATGTTGCTGATAGGAAACAACAAGGAGATTATCCAGCATGTGAAAACTCAGTTGTCCTCTAAATTTGACATGAAGGATCTCGGTCCTTCAAATTTCATTTTGGCCATGGAAATTAAAAGAGATTGTAAAAAAGAGGAAACTCTGGTTAAATTAGAGAAAACTAGTTGAGACAATATTGCAGAGATTTAATATGTAGGAATGTAAACAGGTTAAGGTCCCTATTCCTGTTGGTGTAAATTTATCTACGGATTAGTGTCCCAAGAAATAGGAAGAGGAGGAGGATAGGTCTCGTGTTCCATATGTGAGTGTAGTTGGTAGTTTGATGTATGCAATGGTCTTTACTAGACCAAACATTGCACATGTAGTGGGATTTTTTAGCAGGTATATGTCAAAACTAGGGAAGGAGCATTGGACAACAATAAAAAGGGTTTTAAGGTATTTGCATGGCATTTCTAGCTATGGATCGTGCTACCAAGGAAGACTAGGATTGGACAAAGTGTTGGGAATACATGGCTTTGTGTATACAGACTCGGTTGGAGATCTGGATCATAGGAGATCTACAAGAAGGTATGTGTTTAACCTGTTTAGAGGAGAAATCAATTGGATGAGAAAAAGACAGGTTGTTGTGGGACTTTCAACTACAGAAGCTGAATACATGGCAACCACTCATGCAAGTAAGGAAGTTACAAAGATTTTGTTCAAGTATTGGGTTGGTACAACAAACTATAAGGATAGATTATGACAGTCAAAGTGCAATTTTTCTCGCGAAGGACCCGACTTATCATTCAAAGACAAAGCATATTGATATTCAATATCACTTTGTGAGTGACATGGTTGAAGAAAGGAAAGTGTGGCTAATGATGGTGGACACTTTGAAGAATGTTGCAGATTCATTAAGAAAATCTATGAGCACTGATAATTTCTCTTGGTGTAGACGATCCATGGGCATTCTTGCCTTGGATTGTTGATTATGTAACCCTGTAACCCCCTATATGCAAAGAAAACAACAAGTGGGAGAATGTTGGGTATGTTTTATATTCTTTGCACGACTAGCTCTAGTGTCTGCTATGTTGCGTCGAGGAGGTTGGGAGCAATGCCCCCGATAATGTTTTTCCCTCATGAAACGTGTCACATTTTTGCCTTGATTTTTGTGTCTCCTTGATTTTCATGTCCATTGTTGGGCAGTTTTTCGGCACATGTTTTTTTCCAATGGTTTTCTATTTCTGGTTAAGGAATTAGGGTTGTTGACTAGTCCAGGTCATTGTGTTAGGGTTTTGGATGTGGTTGGCTCCTATATGTATATTGTATTGTAAACAATGTATCACTATAAATGAATATAGAAGATGTTGGTTTTTCCAGTTTGGATTTTAAGGGAAAAAGCTCTGCATAATGTGTGTATTTTCCATTGTATATTTTTTGTTCTTTTATTGAAAATCTATTTGCAGTAAAATATTGTAAAAGGTTAAAATATACACATATAATATTATTTACTTTGGGATCCATGTTGAGGAGGTGGTTGGGTTATGGTATTCCATTTACAGATCATGAATATGGACTCTGAAGGGTTAACAACACTCAAACTCAATTTTTCTTTCTTGGGTTCTTTTCATGACTCCTTTGATAGGTCTTCCTAATCTCCCGATTTCCCCTCTAATCTGATCTTTGAGTTAGAGCCCCCATCATCTTCAAATGGTCCTATCTTTCTTACTAGAGCCTCCATGAGAAGTTTCATATGGCGGTTGATATTAGCGACATGTTCTTCCAACCTATCAAATATATATTTTACTAGATCTTGAGGGTTGTTATGAATAGACTCATATTCCATGGCTATGGTTTTTATAGTTTCCCTTTAAGCCAATTCATGGATCTTTCAACTTACCACAAATACCCAAAAGAAAACATGTCTGATACCAATATGATTTGTAAATTGTAGTGGATATTCCACTGGAACAGTTCGTCACAACATATCTGATAAATAAAACTAAAATATACACTATGAAGGTTAAATTCCTTTAGATTCCAAAATATTTAGTTATTGATTTTCTACTTATGCATGAAATAGATGAAATGCAAAAAATAGAGGAAAATACTTTACAATCACACATCATCCACAAAATAAAACAAAGATTTTTTTTGGGAAACCCTTATGAGAGAAAACCCAACTAGAAGGTGAGGCTGCTCTATTATCTTTTCTATGTTATGGAAATAATGCAAGTACAAAGGAGAAGACACTCTCTATGGAGTTACTTGAGACCTCTAGTTTGTTCGACTTCTATAGAAAATTAACCCCCTCTATTATGGTCTCTAATTTCCCTCTCCCTTATGGAAAAAAATACAATAGCATAGAATGGAATCCCTTCTCCTCCTATTGGCTCGGTATTTAACATAGCTCGATAACCATCTAGAGGTAGGTTGTTTTACTTCCTCAATCGTCAATTGTGATAGGGTTTTGGACCTTCTAGAATCTTCTTGAAATTATAGATGTGGTTAGCCCCATATTCTTGACTAGCCCCACATTCCTAAGTAATGCGGGATGACGTGGCATCCTCTCGTACCATGGTGGGCAACACTGTAGGTCAACTTGCAGAATTCATAACTTTTTCATACGATCTCATATTGACATGATTTTTGCACCATTGGAAAGGTCTTGATGTATAGAATTAATTCACAAGGTCCTAGATATGATGGGTGTTAGAGATAATTCTCAAATTAGTTCTATGTACTAAGTTTGAGATTTTTTTTAGGTTTTGTAGGAGATTGTTGAGATATTCTCTCAACCTTTCCATTTGTGAACAATACAATTTATTATTTCGTTTAAGACTGTGCAACGGTTTCTCCTCAGTTCTCTATTTTGGTATCAGAGCTTGGCTGGGCATAATCCCTCAAGGGAGTACCCAGAAAAACGTGATAGCCATTGAAGGTGATTCTCTGTACATATGTGTGGGAGTGTGTTTTGAGCGAGTGCACTTCTGTGTGTTATTTTTTTATTGTTTATGTTTTAGAGCCATCGCCTAAGGAGATTGCTTGGAGGAGATCATTGTGCAATAAAAGAGTCATGTTTCACTTCTGTCTTTATTTCAAGAGATCTATTGCAGTTTGTGTGATAGAAGGGAAAACAATGATGGAGTCGCCACTCAGAATGACATTTCTACCTGATGCACGTTTCCATTGAGAGGGATCTAGTCCCTACGCAGAGATAAAAGCGGATTGTGTGATGGAAGAGAATATTGCACTGCAAAATGTCTAGATCATTGATACAGACTTAGTAGAAGGAGCCGCCATTAAGAAATTCTTCTTTCGGTCACTCTCTAAACTGCATATTTTCTTGCATGAAAGAATATTTTGAGGCATCTGAAAATGTCTCAAAACATTTACACACAATAATTTGACAGGGAATTTTTTTTGTCCTCTTCACATCAGAAAAAAAAAAAGTGGACGAGAATCGACAATGATATTTGAGGTTGTCGTTTAATATTTGTGTTATTATAGGGTTTGTTGTGCGTAGTTGAATATTTTGTGGAGATCAAATGTTGCATATATGTTTAAATTAATGTAAGCATTGTTTGTTTGTTTGCAAAATTATTGAAGCAAAACCAATCAAGACCAGAGTAATGTAATTTAAAATTAGTAGTTCTTGGAGTTCTTCGGTGCCAAAGAACATATTGCTAATTCGGTTATATCTATGTTGTAATATATGCTAGTGGATCTTATTGTTTTTAGGGCTTCAAGATCAACACCTACATATGTGTATTATTTTATGTGTGTTTAAGAAGGTCAATTGTATGATTGACTGCTGAAAATATCTAGTAATCATATCATTATCCTATATAACTGTTGAAATTTGTTCTTCGGGGGAATTTAATAGATGGTAGCGTACCCATAGGATAATTCAGTATCGAGACTGTCCTTCAGGAAGTTTAGAAGCGTCGGTTGTACAAAAAACATCAAAGATGGTTGGAAGCAGTTTTATCTGTGATGTATGAAGTGGTAGCTCGATGATGATGGGAGAGAAAGAGCATGTCTATGAAATTCAGAGATGGGTGTAACTGTGTATGAGGATCATTCAAACAAAGACATATGACAAATTTTGTAATCATGATTTCAATATTGTAAGTTTTTTGAATGTAAGCATTAAAGGGGGGTGTTAGAGATAATACTCACATTAGTGCTATGTACTAAGTTTGGGATTGGTTTGAGATTTTATAGGAGATTGTTGAGATATTCTCTCAACCTCTCCATTTGTGAACAATACAATTTATTATTTTGTTTAATACTGTGCAATGGTTGCTCCTCAGTTCTCTATTTTGGTATCATAGCCTAGATGGGCTTAATCCCTCAAGGGAGTGCCCAGAAAAATGTGATAGCCATTGGAGGTGATTCTCTGTACATATGTGTGGGAGTGTGTTTTGAGCGAGTGGATTTCTGTGTGTTATTTTTTATTGTTTATGTTTTAGAGCCACCGCCTAAGGAGACTGCTTGGAGGAGATCATTGTGTAATAAAAGCATCGTGTTGCCCTTCTGTTTTTATTTCAAGAGATCTATTGCAGCTTGTGTGAGAGAAGGGAAAACAGTGATGGAGTCGCCACTGGGAATGACATTTCTACCTGATGCATGTTTCCACCGAGAGGGAACTAGTCCCTGCACAGAGATAAAAGCAGATTATGTGTTGGAAGAGAAGATCACACTGCAAAATGTCTGGATCGTTGATACAGACTTAGTAGAAGGAGTTTCCATTAGGAAATTCTTCTTTCGGTCACTCTCTAAACTGCATATTTTCTTGCATGAAAGAATATTTTAAGGCATCTGCAAATGTCTCAAAAAATTTAGACACAATAATTTGATAGGGACATTTTTTTGTCCTCTTCACATCAAAAAAAAAAGTGGACAAGAATCGACAATGATATTTGAGGTTGTCATTTAATATTTGTGCTATTATAGGGTTTGTTGTGCGGAGTTGAATATTCTGTGGAGTTCAAATGTTGCATATATTTTTAAATTAATGTAAGCATTGTTTGTTTGTTTGTAAAATTATTGAAGCGTGTCTATGAAATTTAGAGATGGGTGTAACTGCGTATGATGATCACTCAGACAAAGACATATAACAAATTTTGTAATCATGATTTCAGTATTGTAAGTTTTTTGAATGTAAACATTAAAGGGAGGTGTTAGAGATAATGCTCACATTAGTGCTATGTACTAAGTTTGGGATTAGTTTGAGGTTTTGTAGGAGATTGTTGAGATATTCTCTCAACCTCTCCATTTGTGAACAATACAATTTATTATTTTGTTTAAGACTGTGCAATGGTTGCTCCTCAGTTCTCTATTTTGGTATCAGAGCCTGACTGGGCATAATCCCTCAAGGGAGTACCCAGAAAAATGTGATAGCCATTGGAGGTGATTCTCTGTACATATGTGTGGGAGTGTGTTTTGAGCGAGTGCAGTTCTGTGTGTTATTTTTTATTGTTTATGTTTTAGAGCCACCGCCTAAAGACACTGCTTGGAGGAGATCATTGTGCAATAAAAGAGTCGTGTTGCCCTTCTATTTTTATTTCAAGAGATCTATTGCAGTTTGTATGATAGAAGGGAAAACAGTGCTGGAGTGGCCACTCAGAATGACATTTCTACTTGATCCATGTTTCCACCGAGAAGGATCTAGTCCCTGCACAAAGATTAAAGCAGATTGTGTGATGGAAGAGAAGATCGCACTGCAAAATGTCCATATCATTGATACAAACTTACTAGAAGGAGCCGCCATTAGGAAATTCTTCTTTCGGTCACTCTCTAAACTGCATATTTTCTTGCATGAAAGAATATTTTGAGGCATCTAAAAATGTCTCAAAACATTTACACACAATAATTTGATAGGGAATTTTTTTTGTCCTCTTCACATCAGAAAAAAAAAAGTGGATGAGAATCGACAATGATATTTGAGGCTGTTGTTTAATATTTGTGCTATTATAGGGTTTGTTGTGCGGAGTTGAATATTCTGTGGAGTTCAAATGTTGCATATATTTTTAAATGAATGTAAGCACTGTTTGTTTGTTTGTAAAATTATTGAAGCGTGTCTATGAAATTTAGAGATGGGTGTAACTGCGTATGATGATCACTCAGACAAAGACATATAACAAATTTTGTAATCATGATTTCAGTATTGTAAGTTTTTTGAATGTAAACATTAAAGGGAGGTGTTAGAGATAATGCTCACATTAGTGCTATGTACTAAGTTTGGGATTAGTTTGAGGTTTTGTAAGAGATTGTTGAGATATTCTCTCAACCTCTCCATTTCTAAACAATACAATTTATTATTTCGTTTAAGACTGTGCAATGGTTGCTCCTCACTTTTCTATTTATGGGAGAGTTTTAACCCCAAAAAATGTCATTTGATGTCTCAAAAAGGACCCAAAGGTTTGGAACCCCAATTTTCCAAACTTGAACCTGCTTGATTCATCCAATTTTTTTCACTCTAAAAACATTGAGATAAATGACAAATAATATAATGATTCAATCCCAATCAATTATAATAAATCTTGGAAATCTCTTCAACTATTTTAAATATCTCATTATTAATTTTCCATTTTAAGATGAGTATTCAAAACTTTTTAAGTTCATATTTGAAGAGATTTAAGACTTCTCTTTATTTCTATTTATATCATGACACTAATTTTTAAACCAAAATCTTGTAGCAATTATAAAGGATGCTTGAAAAATTTGTATAAGTTAGAGATTATTATGGATTACCTTCGTTTCAAAGATACATTTTTCATTAAAGTTAATCTTAGCATCTCCACATGGGCCTTCGCCTCAACCAAATCCACTTTGGAATTCACCCTAACCAC
>ML794004.1:16519-64805 GCA_009831015.1 Picea engelmannii
TTGTAGTTCATTTATGTCCCTACGCATTTATTCACCTTCATAAAGAGTCCAAGTAGGATTTTCTGGAGGCTTATTTGGTGTAGAAGTTCCCTTCTTGGGTGGCATGTTGGCCAAGTATCACTTTCGAACCTTGATTTTGAGGTGGTTCTGCTAGACAATATTTCTTCTATTGTATCTCCCAATTTTTGGATCTTCTGGGTATGAAACTTTATCTTATGTATTTCTATGATATGTCTTCTCTTCAATGCCACGGGTCTGATCAAAATTGGATGTGCCAAGTGGAATTTACGATAACTTCCCCACAACTTGCTGATTTTTGGCCTT
This sequence comes from Picea engelmannii, assembly GCA_009831015.1. Classification (NCBI taxonomy): domain Eukaryota; kingdom Viridiplantae; phylum Streptophyta; class Pinopsida; order Pinales; family Pinaceae; genus Picea; species Picea engelmannii. The sequence goes on from ML794004.1 coordinate 16,844, forward strand.
TCCAGGAGATCTCACTTGTATAGTGTGCCCCGCACAAAATAATTGAAACTCGCAACCAAAATACTACAGACTGTCCACGATCCAATGCAACCAGTCCCACACAATTTGGATACTCTAAGAAGAAGTTATGATTGTTTTACCTGGAACACCTTCTTGAGACTAACCAATAGGACTAGTCAGATACCCTATCTTACACAGGGTGTATCTACAAATTTAAGATGACCCAGAAGCTGAAATTTTTACCACAGATAAATCACTAATTTCTGTAGATGGCCTCCGGAGTTCAGGGTCTGAAACATTACGAAATTTTTTTTATAGTGAAAATGTTGCAAAGACTCATTTCAGGATGATTCCAGAACCCTATCTTGTACAAGCTATATCTCCGAAAGTATAAGGCCTCAAGAGATAAATTTTGAACCCAACGTACCTTGATCCATCTTATAAATATCCTCCAAGCCGTTCCTTCTGAAACATTGTAGAAAAAAAGTTATAGTGAAAATTCCACAGTGTCTCAGATGTAGCAGCGAAACCCTAAGACCTTGAGTTCTGAAACCATATGTTAAGAACCAAACATCAATATAGCATAGAAAAACCTCAGAAAAAGTACTCAATGTCTTGAAAAAGAGATAATTTCAGATAATAAGCCCCTTCGAGGGAGAAACCTCCTTTTACCCCACTTAAATGTTCAATTACAAGATGATTCAAAATGAAAATGTCTTCTTGGTATATATAGGAGACTAGGAGGTATAATTACAACTAATGGTCTAAAGCCGACATAAAGAAAATAACATTACTAATCTAATATGTCCCAATTAAGGGGTAATGGGCCAATATTAGGGCTTAACATAGTGAAGGACGATAATAGTGACTTCATAAAATATGCCTTGGAAATCCATGAAATGTGAATTTGGTGTAGAAATATTTCTACAGGTTGGTCTTATATACACAAGAAAATAATTGGCACTCACTCATGAATTTCAAGAGTTAAAATAAAGGGAGGAAGGGTGTTTTTTGTGAATAGATCATCTACAGGAATGGTAATGAGACTTCAAAGAAGACACATTCCTAAGGGTTCAACCAAGTTGTTTTTAAAGATGGAAATGTATCTATCACTTGGAATGTGCATGGGGACTTCCTATGGACTCTTTCATGCTATTCCCATCACATTTTCCTTTTGAATTATTCAACTACTATTTATAATACAATTTGTCCTTTATCCTTCTTGTTGATTTTCAGAGTTGGAACCCAAGATGCCAACCCCCAAAAATTTCATGAAATGTTTACAATTTAAACTCAGTCATCACATTTTTTTATGGTTTATAACAAATTTGGATATAGTATGGTGACCATGGTATCTAGGATTTCACCTTGATAGAGTGAAGAACATCCAAAAACAACACTTTCCTCATTTCTCAAATCAAAGTGTAAGAAAGGCATATCAAAAGTAACCATAACCCTAACCATCAACCTCACAACCCTAATACTACTTTTGTACCTCAACCATCCCACCCTCCAAACACTAATTTCGTTGGACGTTCCTCCTCTCACCCCAAAGAAATGGTGTCACTTCCATAAAATATAATAACATTTTTCGATGATTTCTACTTTCAAATCATCCATACCATGCATTAAACAAGGAAAATGTGATCACTACATTAGGCATGTAACCTAGGATTACCTAGTCAACTTTGGTCACCAATTATGTCATTCTATGTGGTCCCCCTATGCAACATTGTATCACTCCAATTTCTTATTATGGTGGTGTAGAAATATGACTACTGAGCTAGAACAAACTAAATATGTCACTATTGCAAGAGATATGGTGTAACGAGAGTCTGGTGTCAAACTAGAGTTAGTGCAACAAGGTTCTAGTATAATACTAAGTCTAGTGTTGGTGCATGAGGATGTTGGTGAAACACAAAGGGTGGTACTCTTAGTGTAAAGGATATCTAGAATGACAAGAATTGCTAATAGAATATTAGTGCATAGTAAAAAAACGTTTTTGCACTGATCATGGGTATCCCTAAGTGGAAATCACCCCAATTGTTTCAGGGTTGAAATTTTTAACCTGTGGCACCCATTGTTCTTATGATGATGAGAAAATTAGGACATGTTTCACACGTACTCAAATATGAATCACTTATCCTTTCCAAGGAACTAACATACCTTCATAATTTTGAAGAGATGGGTAGAATTGTAGTGAGTGTAACAAAATATTGTCTTTCCACTGATATGGGTAGATTGCACATGAACACTAAACTTGGGAACTATGTAAATTGAAAGTTCAAGATACATAGTGATTGATTAAAAATTGATTCCATACTATGGTAAGGCAGAAAAGTGAGCTTGAACACAATGTTTCCACACTGGTAAATAATGGTGAATGGACCATATCAAAGAGGCCCAAGATTGTAATGTTGATCTGTGAATATTTATTTCGAAGTATTAAACCATACATTATTCCAAACTAAGAAGTTTTATGATTCACAATGTTTAATTATCATGGAGAACCTTATAATTAGTTGTTTTCTATATTAGAATGTCATCAACTTGTCACTGTATATTTTTTTATCTATTCTATCACGTGTGCTTCTTTGTTGTCTTCTTTATGAACTAATGGAGAAGTGCTTACAATTGGTGGTGCTAGATAATACACATTGATGGGTGTTGTGTTTGAAATTCAAATTAGTCTTGAAATAAACTACATTGAGGATAGTCACAATATGTTTTAGTCTAGTTATGCTAAATAGAATCCAAATTATCATCCCATGTGTAGTGGTGGGAATGAGTGTATATGTAGAATAGAGGTATAAGATTCATTCACATCTCATGCCTACACACTTTTCTATAGGCTATGTTGGAATACTAAGAGGGGGGGGGGTGTGAATCACTATGATAACTTTTACCACTTTTAACCAAAAATATAAATGTCAAATTTATTAGAAGTATAACATCAATGCATCATTAGTGTATCATAAGAATATAGACATGAGAAACATCACATCAACAACATCACATCAAATATAAAATACACCATAATTTACATGGAAACGAAAATGGGAGAAAATAATGAAATGATTTCTTATATATCAAAGATTACATTCATTGGAAGCACCAACTTCCCAATTCTCCAGTCGCAACTAGAAGGAGGCTACAACCCCCTATTTATAGGCTCCAACCTGAAGGAAGCTAAAACTCCCCAAATTCTCTGGCTCCAACCAGAAGGAGGCTACAACCCCCTGATTCTCAACCTCCAACCTGAAGGAAGATCCAACTCCCTATGTTCTCCAGAACCAACTGGACGGAGGCTAAAACCCCCTTTCCTTGCCCCATATTTCCTCCATGAAATATAAATGTAGACCAACTATCACTACCACCATCACTGTCATTTTCATGACTATCACTGTCACTATCACTACATTTTTTACTGACACTATCATTGTCATTGTCTCTATCAAATCAACCTACAACCTATCAATCTATCATTTATATGACCTGTCACTATGACTGTACCATCAACCTGCTATACCAAAAATTGTACCATACCATGTATCAACAAATGTAGTATAACATGTATTTGTTGTATAACATGCATCAATCATGTACCATAAGATATGCCAAATTTATATATAAAAACATCAATGATGAGTAGACAATCATGTACCATGTACTATAACATCAATCACATATAAGACCAGTACCATATACCATGGAATCAATCATGTATAAATCGATACCATATCATCAATCAAGTGCCTCATCCATATGTCACCATACATCAAGTGTATACCTCAACCATACATCCAGATCTCAAAGATGAACCATAACAATCATGTCATAACCAAATACAATAATATACCTCAATAAAGCATGCAACAAATATGTACCTCAATCATGTGCCAAACCAAACATACCTTAATCATGTACCATACAAAAACCAAGTATAAAAAGTACATAAGCATACCAATACCTATGTAGTTAACATGATACTCATTAGATTTGACCTGTAAGCTTACTTATAACCTTAGGGAATTGGTACAAGCATCACCCCCACATATGTATTTTCCTCATGGGACTAAGACATATTGGCACGTGGGGCCTCACATGACGATCCCTAAGAAAACCACGAGGATACCCCATATGACACTAGTAGTCTAACCCGCAGGGGTAAAATAAACTAGGGTTTCCTCATATATTTTCCCGCTTCACTACAACCCCAAAACTCCCGCACTCCTCACTTGTCTCTACCTCATATTTCACCATCTCTAACTTACCAAATATATCACTATTTCACTAGAACATATTGAATAGAATAAGTGAGTGAATGTGTATGTGAATGACTCCTTGAGGTGTATTTATATTTTTTCTTGGTAACCTCTTTCCTTAATCTTAGGGGATTATCGACTTTCCTTTTACAACTAATTTACCCTTTCATTAATGAATTGTAACCAACTAGGGGCTTCTTGACCCTTCTTATGGGATTCTAACTTCAAAAGGCCATAACTCCTCAATTGTGAGGAGCCACGTGGCATACCACCTATCAACAGAAATGTCATGACGAGGAATATCCACCCATTAGTGATTTACATGTATTTAAACCATCCTTCATGAAAGTTTTCCTTGATCAAATTAAGGTTCCATAACTATACCTTTGGGGCTATCAGACGTCTTCAAGGGTTGACATCAATAACAACCAATATTTCAACAATCTCCCCCTTTGGAAATGATGGCAACATTGATGGCATGGTAACACTCATGCTCCTTCTCATGCTCCCCCTTTGTGTAATTTTTAAACATGTGAAGTAAATCAATGCATATAGATTCTTAATAAAAACACAAATTAATCAATGGCTCATACACATAGTGCACAGAGATTTATACCGGAAACCCTCAACCTGGGAAAACCTTTCTTATATTCATTATATTGAATTTCTCCACTCACCATACGATATATACAATGTTTTTAGGTATTCCTTAGATACCAAAACCCTAATCCCTTAATCTGAGATTAATTTAGAAAACTGCTAAAAATAGAAAAATCCACTAAAAATAGCAAATATCGTTGAAAAAAAATTTCGGGGCACTTCCCTGAACACTGCGCATAACTAGGGGGGGGCATACCTTGCCCCCCCTGGGACCCCCCCTAGGAAGCTTCTGGCACACATGACCCAACGAGCACTACTAGAGGGATCGTCAAACGCAATTATCGAACCTAACACGCTCACACACACACATGCAAATAATATAAAATATACCCAACATTCTCCCACTTGTTGTATTCTTTGCATCTAGGGGTCGACATGGTTATATAGTCAACAATCCAGGGCATAAATTCCCATTGTTACTCTGCACCAGGAGAACGTTTCTGTGCTCACAAACTTTGTTAATAAATCTGCAACATTCTTCAAAGTGTTAACCTTTTCCAACAACACCTGCTTTTCCTCAACCATGTCTCTCACAAACTTATATTGAACATCAATATGCTTTGTCTTCGAATGATAAGTTGGGTTCTTTTCCAGGAATATTGCACTCCGATTGTCACAATCTAATCTCACTTCTTGTTGTACCAACCCAATACTTGAACACAATCTCTGTAAACATACTGCTTCCTTGCTTACATGAGTAGTTGCCATGTATTCAGCTTATGTAGTTGAGAGTGCCACTACAACGTATATTTTTCTCATCCAACTGATTTATCCTCCAAATAGGTTAAACACATATCCATTTGTATATCTTCTGCGATCCATATCTCCAGCCCAGTCTGCATCAACAAAGCCATGTATGTCCACCACTCTGTCCAATCCTGTTCTTCCTTAGTAGCACAATCCATAATTGGTAGTGCTGCGCAAATACGTGAAGACCCTCTTTATTGTTGTCCAATGCTCCTTTCCTAGTTTTGACATATACTTGCTCAAAAATCCCACTGCATGTGCAATTTTCGGTCTAGTACAGACCGTTGCATACATCAAACTGCCAATTGTAGTGGCATATGGAACATGGGACATGTCCTCTTCTTCTTCCTGTGTCTTGGGACACTGATCTACAAATAAATTTACACCTATAGGAATAGGAACCTTGATCGGTTTACTTCCATGCATATTAAACCTATGCAATATCGTATCAACATATTTTCTCTTATGCAACTAGAGTTTCATGTTTGCATGATCTCTTTTAATTTCCATTCCCATAATGAAGTTAGCAACACCGAGATCCTTCATGTAAAATTTGGAGGATAGTTGGGATTTCACCTCCTTGATAACATCCATGTTATTTCCTACCAACAACATGTCATCAACATACAACACTACATAAATGAAGTGATTACCAACCTACTTGGAATATACACAGTGATCAACCCTGCTTCTCACAAATCCCATTCCAAGGATGTATGTGTTAACCTTTTGGTACTACATCCTAGGTGATTTCTTCAGACCATATAGTGACTTCTTTATCTTATAGACCAGCTCTTTATTTCCCTTTACTACAAAGCCTTTTGGTTGCTTCATGTAGATTTCTTCTTCTAGATCCCTATGTAGGAATGTTGTCTTCACATCCATCTGTTCCACTTCAAGATCAAAAGAAACAACAATAGATCAAATAAATCTAATATAATTTAACTTAGCAACATGAGAAAAAATCTCACCAAATTCAATCCCTCTACCTGGGAATAACCTTTTTCTACTAACCAAGATTTGTATTTCTCCACTTTTCCTTCTGCATTAAACTTCTTCTTAAACAACCATTTTCTACCAACACATTTTCTTCCAGCTGGAAAATCAACTATATCCCATGCCTCATTCTTATCTAAGGCATGCATTTCTTCAACCATGGCCCTCTTCCAGAGTTTACTATCCTTTGAATTCACTGCTTCCCTGACAGTTCTAGGATCATCATGAGTAATAGATAAAGAAAAAATGGAATATAAATCAGGTGGACTATACCTTTTTGGTTTCCTTCTTTCTCTCATTGATCTCCTCAATACTGGGCTTTGAGGTTCTTCTTTTCTTCTACTTCATCTTCTTCAGATGATTCATATTTTGCATCATCCAACTCTAGCTCTATTTTCTCAGGTTCGTCTTTCCTTGGTAGGAATTCCTGTTTGGACACATCTTTTACCTCTCTTAAAACAACATCACGACTATAAAAAATCTTCTTATTTTCTAGGTTCCAAATATTATAACCTTTCACACCATCCTTATAACAAATAAAGATACACTTTTTAGCTTTTTTATCCAACTTACTCCTATTTTCCTTTGGAACATGTAAAGAATCACAACCAAACACTCTAAGATGTTGAAGAGAGGGTTTCTTTTCAGTCCATACCTCGTGTGGATTTTTTTCATCCAATGTTGATCAAGGTGATCGATTGACCAGGTAACATGTTGTACCCACTACCTCTGCCCAGAATTCCTATCCTAACTCGACACCACTGAGCATGCTCCTTGTTTTTTCCATTAGTGTCTTGTTCATCCTTTCTTAAAATCCATTATGTTGAGGAGTGTATGGAGTAGTCTTCTGCCTTGCTATACCACACTTCTTACATAATTCTTTGAATTCATTTCCGTAGAATTCTCCACCATTATCTGTTCTCAATACCTTTATTTTCTTCTCTATCTGATTTTCTACCAGAGCCTTAAACTCTTTAAATTTATCAAATACCTTAGATGTATTTCTAAGAAAATAAATCCATGTGTTCCTTGAGAAACATCTATGAATGAAGCATAATACAAAAAGTTACCTAGTGATGGATTAGGCATAGGTCTAAACACATCACTATGTATCAACTCTAAGATCCCCTTTTCTCTTGTAGCACCAGATGGGAATCTTACTTGATTCTGTTTACCATATATGCAATGTTCACAGAAATCAAAATTTGGAGTGCAATTAGGCATACCTTCAACAATACCATTATCGTGTAGTGTTCGAAGGTCCTTTTCTCCAATATGTCCCAGTATTTTATGCCACAACATGGTCTTGTTTCCAGGGAAATTATTGTTCTTTTCTTCTGTATTTCTCTGCTTAGGGACAACAGAACTATTACACCCATTAGTATAAGTTCTTCCAAACAACTTGTACAAAGTTCCACAATGAACTCCCCTCATCAACACCATTTCTCCTCATACCATATTGCAAGTGTTCTTTCCAAATACAGTATCCATTGCTACATCATCCAACTTGCTTACAGATATTAAGCTCCTGGCAAGTTTTGGAATGTACAAAACCCCTAGAAGAGTTCTAATCCTTCCATCTTTTAGTAGCAACTTAACCCTTCCACGTCCCATGATTTTGGTTGTCGATTCATCTCCTAAGAATACATCACCACCATCGTATTTTTCATATTTAGAGAACCACTCCCTATGAGGAGTCATATGGTATGATGCACCTGAGTTGATCAACCATACATCACGGTTTGCATGTGTACCTGTAGATGTCAGGTAAACATCACCTCCTTCTTTAGTGGAGGTTTTCACCTCTGTGGAAGAGGTACTATCAGATCCCTTTGGTTTATCAACTATATTAGACTTGCAATCTTTCTTATAATGCCTTGTTTTACCACACTTCGAGCATTTCCTCAAATATTTTCCTGGAGACTTAGATCTACCTGTAGATTTAGATCTTGCCTCCAGAAGACTTACCAAGATTTGTGTCTTGAGTATGATCTCTTACAAATAAAGCATCTGTGCTATGACCATCCATGCTTTTCTGCCTCATCTCTTCAGATAACAAGGATGCAACTACATCCTCATACTTCAATGTAGATTGAGTGGTACTACCAATTGCTACAACCAGATTATCCCAAGAGTCTGGCAAAGAACATAAAAAAGTAATACACTTATCTTCTTCTACAATCATAATATTAACAGAGACAAGTTGACTTACCAGAGTATTAAAGGCATTTAGATGTTCTATCACAGAATCTCCATCTTCCATCCTCAGATGATACAACTTCTTTCGAAGAAACAACTTTTTTACCCGGGACTTTGATTGATACAAATTCCCCAACTTATCCCATAGTTCCTTGGCTATAGATTCTCCCGAGACATTCGACAACACCGAATTTTCCAAGCATAGTCGAATAGTACTCCTTGCTCTTCTGTCCAACTTCTCCCAATCTTCCTTCGACATACTAGTAGGTGGTGTACTATTTGTTTGTGTACTAGTAGGTTGTGTACCAGTAGCCTGTGCGCTAGTAGACGGTGTACCGGTAGGCTGTGTACCAGGATCCACAATGATCCATTGTTCTTTGTCTACAAGAAGGTCCTCCATATTGAGCTTCCATAGTTCAAAGTTTTTACCGTTGAACTTCTCTATCTCGATTCTAGATGAGATCATCATTCCTCTTTCTATACTCAAATATCCACTGCAAAATCTCCCACTAAACCCAAGTTTATCACAAACCCAAGATAAACTTGATCTATCAAGACCGAGCCAAACCCTCAACAAGAAAGGTGTCCCTCTGAATCCAAAAACGAGCTCTAATACCACTCGTAAGTTTTAAACCTGTGAAGTAAAGCAATGCATATAGATTCTTAAGAAAACAAAAAATTAATCAATGGCTCATACACATAGTACACACAGATTTATACCGGAAACCCTCAACTAGGGAAAACCTTTCTTATATTCATTATATCTAATTTCACCATTCACCATACAATATATACAATGTTTTTAGGTATTCTGTAGATACCAAAACCCTAATCCCTTAATCCGGGATTAATTTAGAAAACTGCTAAAAATAGCAAAAACCGCCCAAAAACAAAATTCGGGGCACTGCCCCGAACGCTACGCATAACCAGGGGGGCAGACCTGGCCCCCCCTGGGACCCCCCTAGGAAGCGCCCGATGCACACAACCCAACGAGCACTACTAGAGGGATCATTAGACATAGTTGTCAAACCTGATGCGCCCACACACACACAAACACAAAGAATATAACATATACCCAACACTGTGACCATTTCTTGTGACCATCACTCCACCTATAACCATTTCTCCCCTTGTATTCATGCATATGTTCTCTCTCTCTTTCCATGCCTTTTTTCTCTCTCCCCTTTTGATATCAATGGAAAATGGTAATTCTCCTTTAGGTCTGCTCCCCTATCTGAAATCTTTTTTTTCCTCTTCATGGTGCTTCCTCATGTAAAATATTGATGTAGACAAAAATCATTCGAAATATTCTTTACTTGTATTCTTCAAGTATTTTGCCTCTATCCCCCTATATTAATATGTTTTATGTTTTTTGAATCACTGAGGGGCAGAAACTACTCCAAGTTTCTGTCGAATATACTCAAAGGTATCCCTCGGAAGGGGTTTTTTGAAGATATCTACAATCTTATCTTTTGTCACAATGTACTCTAGCTTGATGTTCTTCTTTGTAACCCGTTCCCGTAGAAAGTGAAACTTGATTGGAATATGTTTCATCTTGGAATGCATCACTGGATTCTTATAAATACTAATAGCACGGGTGTTATCACATAGTATTGAAATGGGCTCATCATACTTCACTTGTATATCCTACAAGGTTTACTTCATCCAGAGAACTTGATTTCAACATGTTGTCACTGTAATATACTCTGCTTCTATTGTGGACACAGATATTGATATTGTTTCTTGCTCAACCATGATACCATACAATCACCTAAGTAGAAAGATGCTACACCTATACTTATTTTATTGTCAATACAACCTTCCTAATCTGCATCTGTGTAATATACTAAAGATAAATCACTCCCTTTTGAATACCATAATCAGAAATCTTATGTTCCTTTGAGATATTCAATATCCTCTTTACTGCCATAACATGTGTTTCCTTTGATGTTGCTTGAAACCTTGCAACCTGTCCAACTTCCTGAATTACATCCAGTATGTATGATGTCACATAAAGTAATATGATGATCATCGATCTATAGAGTATCTGATCTGCATCCTTAGAATCATCATCCTTTCCTAAATTGCAAATGGTCTTCATAGGAGTATTCATGGGTTTGGAATCTTCCATTCCAAACTTATTTAGCTTTTCTCTTATATACTTGGTCTTGGATATGAAAATACCTTTATCACGTTAACATATCTGTAATCCAAAAAATAAATTCAACTCACCAATCAAGGACATTCCAAACTCATCATGCATGTATTTTTCAAAAAATTGACTCATCCTATCCTCATCACTTCAAAATATAATGTCATCTACATAAACTTCAATTATCAATATACTGTCTTGATCCACCTTTACGAAGATAGTGTTCTCTTCATTGCCCATCCTAAATCCTTATTGCTAAAGATACCTGTCCAATCTTGAATACCATGCTCTAGGGGCCTTCTTAAGTCCATATAGTGCTTTCTTCATCCTGCACACATAGTCTTCCTTTTCTGATAGTATAAATCCTTCTAGTTGTTCAATGTAGACTTCTTCTTCTAATTATCCATTAATAAAGGTTGATTTAACATCCATATGATAAATCTTGAAACTATTAGAACATGCATAGGATAATATAATTTTGATTACTTCCATCATGGAAACTGGGGAAAAGTTTTCTTAAAAATATATTGCTTCAACCTGAGTATATCCTTTGCATACTAATCTTTTTTTTTTGTTACCTATCCATATTCATTCAATTTCTTTCTGAATACCCACTTTGTACCAATAACGTTCTTATTCTTGGGCCTTGGAACCAGTTCCCATGTATCATTATTCTTTATCTGATCCAATTCTTTATCCATGGCCTTGATCTAGTGTTCGTCTTTGTTGGCTTCTTCACAACTTCTTGGTTCAACTGTGGATAATAGTGCTAGGTGTTTTTGTTCTGGTGAATGTATTCTTCTTCGGGTTTCAACTCCTACATATTTATTCCAATAATATATTTTGGTGGGTTATTTTTATGCAATCATCGTCTAGGTGTCTTGGGAGGTATCTATTTCTCATACTCCACTTTCTTTGCTTCTAGTTCTTCTTCTTCTTCTTTTTCCTCTTTTAGATATTCTTCACCATTTTTTCTCTTTTGAACCTTTTCTTCATTATTTTATCTTACGTACATATTTCTTGTTAATCGTTTTATTGATGATTTCCACGATTTTGTTGAGTATCAGATTGAAGTATTTATATGCCCTAGTTTTTCTTTAGTACCTGAAAAATATTCCTTTGTCAACTCGGGAATCAAATTTTCCAATCCTGCCATCTTCTCTCTTGATGTAGCATTTGCTTCCAAATACTCTGAAATTCTTCACATTTGCTAGTATTCCTTTCCATAGATCATAGGGAGACTTATCATTGTTGCTTATAAGAATTTCTCTATTCAGAATATGAATTATTGTATGTACTTCATGTACCCAAAAGATGTCACCCAACTTGGAATATTTCAACATAGTTTTGTCCATTTCCTTTATTGTTTTGTTCTTTCTTTCATTGAATCCATTTTGTTGCTATGTCTTGTCCACTGAGAATTTCCTCTTTATTCCATGTTCTCCACAGAAATTAGTAAATTATTTTGATGTAACTCTCCACCATTATTTGATCTTAAACATTTCATTTTCAAATCCATTTCCATTTCAACCATTTCTTTGTATATCTTGAATTTTTCGAATGCCTCTAACTTCTTCATGAGAAAGCTAACTACACTCACTCAACCATTACCATAAATTATTTATCTTGATTTAATCCCTTTGTTCTTTTTGGTCGACATAGGTCGGTATGTAAAATTTCCAATGGTTTTGTCGTAGACTACTCTTTTGACTTGAAGTTGGTCCTGGTTTGTTTTCCCTATAGACAATGATTACATAATGTATCAATTGTCTTTGAAATCTTAGGAATTTCTCTCACTGCTTCCTTTCTATTGATTTTGAAAATATTATCAAAGTTCATGTGACCCACCCTTTTGTGTCAGAGCCAACTTTCATTTTCCTTTGCTAAGAAACATCTCTCCTTTCCAATTTCATTCAGGACATATATTTTGTTTGGAGTTCTTATAGTTGTATCCACCAACCTGCCCGATCGTTCTTTTCTTATCTCACATTTTTTTAGTCGAAAAATAGTTTGTGTGCTTGATCACACATTTGAATTACACTGATTGGATTGTGATTCATATCTTCAACTAGTAGAACATTTTCTGCCTTGTCATCCTTGCTTCCAATCTTGACTATGCCTCTTCCTATAATTTTGGTTGAGTTATCATTGCCAAATGAAATTGATCCATCTCGTTCTTTCTTCATGGTAAGGAACCTATTCTTGTCACTATTCATATGCTTTGAACAACCACTGTCAACATACCACCCACTTTTCTTGTGTTGATATTGTAGAGAAAACGAGCATTCTTCAGTGTTGAATTGATTCTAATTTGTTATACATATCCTTTGTGATTCTTGTTTATGACTATTTTTATTCTCTTTTTATTCTTTTGGAGGAACATATTCTCTTGGAGGAATAATAAACCTACAATATTTGGCCATGTTTTCAAAATTGTTGCATTTGTAACATTCCACTTCATTACTCAATGATCCAAAATTGTTGTAGTTTGTGTTCTGCGTTTCATAAGGTCTTCTTGGATAACTATTATTTGAGTATCCTTCATAGTTGTTTTTTTTCTTTTCACGGGATCTACAATTTATAGATTTGTATCCAAAATTATTGCATGAATAACATAAGCCAAGAAAAATAGTTTGATACATGGATGTAGGGGATATTTTGAATGGTGTTTCTCTTCTGAAAAATTATTCTTCTTGAGTTTTTTTTTATTGTTGATTATGTGTTCTGAATCTTCTAGGTGGTCCATTTCCTTTTTGATTTTCTTCTTGAGTAATTTTGACTATTTATGCATGGATTCTTTGTTCAACTTCTTGTTCTGTTATCTTCCTGCTCAAACCTTTCTCAATCTACATCTGGTTGTATCCTAGCTCGGACCTGTCATAGTATGGCATTTGACTACTAATTATCTCATCCAATATGTTGGTGCTATTATGCTACATATATTTCTCCTAAAGATCATTTCTTAAAGTGTTTATTTATGCTTCCAATATTTCAATCATCTTGTTCTTTTGTTTTAACTGATTTTTGAGTGTTTCTTCAATTCTTTTGTCTTCTTCTACCTGGATTTTTAACTTTGTGATTATCTGTTCGATTTCTTCTGAATTTGAATTTTGAGATCCTTCTTTCTTATTTAATTCTTCTTTGAGTGACTTGATTTTATTTCTTTCTTTCCCTAGTTCTTCTAGGGCACCAATTAATTATTCTTTGATATCGACTTCACCTTCTTCTGCATCATCTACTAGAATGAAGAGTACTCTTTCTGAATCACTGTGACTATCATCATCTTCGTCTGATGATGAACTATCTTCCTTTGAGTAGAAAATTTTCTTGAAACTTTTCTTTTTGTTTCTTTTCTGATCTCCCTTTTGATTTGTTTTTTTCTTCTTAGGATCGTCTTCTTCATTGATCTTTTTATTCTTAGCATAAGGGAATTTAGAATAAAAATGACCAATACCACCAAAATAGAAATATATTCAATGGAATCATACCTTCATACTTCTCGGTACCTCTTTTCAACTTTTTTATGAAGTTTTCCATTTCTCCATCTTCCTTTGAATCGTTGTTGCAGCTACAATTTGATTTAGACCTTTTCTTTTTTTTCTTCTTTGACTTCTTGGATGCCTTGAATGTTGCTTCCTTTGTGACTGGATTATCTTTATCTATCCTCATTTCTTAAGTTATGAGCATCCCATGTATCTCGTCCATGCTCAGTGTACCTAGGTCTTCTCTTTCTTCCGAGGTTGAAATATTTGGGTCATATATCATAGGTAGAGACCTTAGTACCTTTTGAACAATGATTGGTTATTTCATTTATTATCCTAGACCTTTAATAAAATTGATTGTTTCATCAAATCGTAGAAAATAGGAAATAATGTCTTCATCTTCCTTCATCTTCAATTGTTCGAAATTGGCTCTAAAGGTTTGAAGTTTATCTCCCTTCACTTTGGCATCACCTTTGTAGATATTCTGAAGTTTGTCCAAAAATTCCTTTGCAGATATATAGTATATAACCTTGGCATGTATTGATTTAGTTAGACCATTCATAATAGCATTTTTGTCCCTTGAGTTTTTTTCTTCAAGTTTATTTCCATCCTTGTCTGTTGTTGTAGTGGTCGGTACATTATATCCATCTACAACTACTCTCCAGACATCAAATCCATGTGCTTTCACATATGTTTTCATCCTTCTACTCTAGAAGGCATAGTTCTGGTCTTCAAACTATGCTACTCCAATCTTATCATATTCCATGATCTCCTTCTAGTGGTTAGACTACTTCTTGAAGGACCTACTTTGATAACAATTGTTGGAATACTAAGAGGGGTGGGGGGGTGGGTGAATCAATATGAGCACTTTTACCACTTTTAATCACAAAAATAAATGTCTAATTTATTAGAAGTATAATGTATCATGAGTGTATCATAGGCATATAAACATGAGCAACATCACAACAAATACAAAGTACACCATAATTTGCATGGAAACCCAAGTGGGAGAAAACCACATAATGCTTTATTATATATCAAATATTACATTCATTGGAAGCACCAACTTCCCAATTAAATAGTTTCAACTAGAAGGAGGCTATGACCCCTTATTTATAGGCTCCAACCTAAAGGAATATACAACTCCCTAAATTCTCTGGCTTTAACCAGAAGGAGGCTAGAACCCCTTGATTCTTGGGACCCAACTTGAAGAAAGTTCCAAATCCCCCTGTTCTCTGACACCAACTAGAAGGATGATATGACCCCCTTTCCTTTCCCCATCCTTCCATCCTGAAGTACAAATGAAGACCAACTTTCACTACCATTGTCATTTTCACTTCCACTGGCACTGTCACTACCACTATCACTGCCACTGTCTCTATAACATCAACTTGTGACCTATCAAGATGTCACTGTATCTGACCTGTCACCATCAATGTACCATCAACCTACAACTGTCACTGTACCATCAACATTCTATACCAAAAATTGTACCATACCATGCATCAATTGTGTACCAACAAATGTAGTATAAAATGCATCAATCATGTACCATAAGATATGCCAAATGTAGATACCAAAACATCAATGATGAGTATCCAATCATGTACCATGTACTAGAACATCAATCACATATAAGACCCGTATCATATACCATAAAATCAATCATGTATAGACTTGTGCCATATCATCAATGAAGTGCCTCAAAGAACCAAAGCATGTGCCTCATCCATATGTTACCATACATCAAGTGTATACCTCAACCATACATCCACATCTCAAAAATGAACCACAATAGTCATGTCATAACCAGATACAAGAATATACCTCAATCAACCATGTAGACAAGATGTATTTCAATCGTGTGCCAAACCAAACATACCTTAAGAATGTACCATACCACAACCAAGTATAACAAGTACATAAACATACCAATACATATGTAGTTGACCTGATACTCAGTAGATATACCCTATAATATTACTTCTGACCTAAGGTACCTGGTACAAGCATCACCCCCAAATTTGTCTTGTCCTCACAAGACGAAGGAATCCTGTCACATGGGGCCTCACGTGATGAGATCTAAGAAACCCACTAGGATTCCTCGTGGGACACTAGTATTAGGATTCTGCAACCCCATAATTCCTACACTCCTCACTTGTCACTACCTCATATTTCATTGTCACTAACATACCAAATAGATCACTATTTAAATAGAAGATATTCAATAGAATAAGTGAGTGAATGTGTATGTGAATGAATCCTTGAGGTGTATTTATACCTTTTTTTGGGTAACCTATTTCCTTAATCTTAGGGGCTTGTATACTTTCTTGTTACAACTACTTTACCCTTTCATTAAATACGTGTAAACAACTAGGGGCTTCTTCACCCTTCTTTGGGGTTTCTAACTTCACAAGGCCATAACACCTCAACCGTGAGGAACCACTTGGCATACCACCTATCACCGAAAATGGCATGATGAGGAATATCCATCCATGAGTGAGTGACATGTATTTATGCATTTCTTCATGACCTTTTTCCTTGATCAAATTTGGGTTCCATAACCATACCTTTGGGGCTATTGGAATTCTTCAAGGGTTGACATCAATGAAAACCAATATTTCAACAAGTTAAATACAATATACATCTCAAACCTTTTTTCCATCATGATCTAGATGGATTTACATATGTTGGAAATTATTTTGATATCTCTTTATTGAAACTTTTAATGTACAAAATTGGAATTGTCCTAAAAATGTGTGAAGAACAATATCATTGTTTCTTGCACTTAGTTACTCTTCCTACAAGGAGTGAGGATTTTCCTCTTCTATAATTTGTCAACAATAGGAAAGAGTGTACCATGTCTTTTGTGCATTATTGGTAGTTTTAAAAAAAAAAACATGGAGGCAAAATCCCATATGTGTAAAGAAATGGGTAGAGGTATGTAAATTCCCGCTACTTCCTTTTGGCAGGTTTATCCAAAATGTAAGAAACACCAGCCTTGATATATTGTTACAACCCAAGCCAACAAAATTTAATTTGGATGTTCCAAAGGTCTACTGGACACTAAAATGGGCTAAGCATTATGTTTGGGACGATTTCCCTTGAATTAAATAAAGGTCTCTCTCTGTATTTTCTAGGGAAATTCTCAACAATTGAATATTAATCATCTTAATAACACAAATTTAGGAATTGGACAACTAAATTGCCTTAGGATAAAGGATAGTGGTGGTAATTTAAATTGATTGGTATTTTCCTTTAATAATTATAATAAGAAAAAGTTAATTGCACCGAGATAAGTTGAGTTCTCTTATATACTAGGGTCAAAGAGATGCATCACATGTGTCCCTCATGTCAAACATTTCATTCTAATAAACTAAAATGAAAAAACAATTAGGTTCCATTTGGACCATAATGTAAAACAAGGATCATAGATCCATTTAAACCTTATATATTTTAAGGGATGAAAGATTTGCACCTCTTTTTTATACCCTCCGTGCTTAATATATCGGGGGTTTGATGATGTGGGGAAAATACCCTTCGTCAACTATTGTGGTTTTCTTGAAGAAAGGACCGAATCATCCTTTGTTTGGATTAGTAAACCCTCCATATTCTATTTTAGCTATCATTAATGATTTTTAGATACTAAGCTAGAATGCATAATGAAAAAAAGTAGTCCTAATCGGAATGCAACTAGTTAGGATTTAAGCACTATGAGTTGTTATAAAACTGAAACAAAATAGTACAAATAAACACATAAAATGACTTACTATTAATTGATTATGGAATTTTTAAATTACCGACAAGAAATCAAGGAAAACCTATTATTTTTTAGCACCAAGTTTTAAAAAAAAATTAAGAATAGTCCATAAATACATGAGATTATCCTATACTAAGTATGTCTAGCTCTTACAGTTATTATGGAACATGAAAGAAAACGAGTAGTCCTAAAAATAACATACACCATAATCAGTTTAATAAAAAAAGGTAGCCAATAAGCTTCTCAATTCCAAAATGTAAAGTAGTTTTCATGCCAACAAAAAATATATTTCCCATTTGTTTTACATCATATTTATAAAACAATTGACAATAGGGTAACTAAAATACTTCATCTATTTGACTCTTGGCATTTCGTGTCTAAGTTTATGAAATTTGTCTTATAGTTGATGATTTATTTGAATTATACATTTATCAAGATTCAAAACATTTCCTAATGCCATGAGCATATGGATAATCATGTTGTTCTATAGTTAACTCATAACTCATAAACTGGTATTACATTTTCATATTTAATGAGGTATTTTGTTCATCCTAGACACAAAAGAGTAAATCAACAAAAGAGTTTATCAAGTTTGTATTTCCTATTGATGTTTTTATGTATTCCTTTAGCTGCTCCTTGGTAATAAATGAAATCTTTTCCACGCCTAGCCTTTCCATTTTCTAATGTTTTTCCAATGTTATTATGACATATTTTGGGAGAAACAATGTGTTGTTTTCGCTAAAGGAAGGAAATCATCATTTCTTGGCAATTAATTCTCCCACTTCCAAGACTTAATGTAATTCTACAGAGTCATTAAATTATTTCTCTAGTTTTTGCTTCTTAATATCTTCTAGCTACCGAGTCCTACATCATTTCATTAGATATACTTTCACTCATCCTAGGAATTTTTGTAGGTGCATATATATGATCATTTTTCCATTGTTTTACTTGTTCAAACCATACTTTTATAGATTGTTTTATCCCTTTTCCATTATTCAACTTTGTTAGTCAAATAAATAAATTTAATGCTCAATATCTAAAAAATAAATAAATTTAGTGCTTAATATCTAAAGAGCTTGTATTTTTTCATAAACATTACAATGAACTATGTTTAGATCATCCTAGATATCAAGGGTATAATGTTTTAATTATACATTTACCAAGATTAAAACAATTTACTAATGTCATGAGCACATGGATAATCATGTTGTTCTATAATTAACTCATAAATTGATATTACATTTTCATATTTAATCAGGATTTTTGTTCATCCTAGACACAAAAGAGTTTATCAAGTTGATATTTCCTATCGATGTTGTTATGTACTCCTTCAACTTTGCCTTGGTGATAAATGAAATCTTTTCTGCACCTAGCCTTTCCATTTTTTGATGTTGTTCCAATGTTATTATGGCATAGTTTGGGAGAAAGAATGTGTTGTTTTCACCTTTCTTGGAAATTAATTATCCCACTTACAAGACTTGATGTAATTATACAAAGGCGTCATTAAATTATTTCTCTAGTTTTTTCTTCTCAATGTCTTCTAGCTACTGAGTCCTACATAATTTCATTAGATATACTTTCACTCATCCTAGGAATTTTTGTAGGTGCATATATATGATTATTTTTCCATTGTGTTACTTTTTCAAACCATTCTTGTATATATTTTTTAGCTCTTTTCCATTATTCAACTTTGTTAGTCAAATAAAGAAATTTAGTACTCAATATCTAAAGAGCTTGTAGTTTTTCATAAAAAAAATCCAATGAACTATGTTTTGGTCGTCCTAGATATCAAGGGTATAATGCTTGAATTATACATTTACCAATATTCAAAAAATTTCCTAATATCATGAGCACATGGATAATCATGTTGTTCTATAGTTAACTCATAAACTGATATTACATTTTCATATTTAATTAGGATTTTTGTTCATCCTAGACACAAAAGAGTTTATCAAGTTGATATTTCCTATTGATGTTGCTATGTACTCCTTCAATTGTTCCTTGATGATAAACGAATTCTTTTTCACACCTAGCTTTTCCATTTTCTTATGTTGTTCCAATGTTATTATGAAATATTTTGGAATAGACAATGTGTTGTTTTTGCCAACGAATGGAAACCATCATTTCTTGGAAATTAATTCTCCCACTTCCAAGACTTGATGTAATTCTACAAAGGAGTCATTAAATGATTTCTCTAGTTTTTTATTCTCAATTTCTTCTAGCTACTGAGTCCTACATCATTTCATTATGTATATTTTCACTCATACTAGGAATTTTTGTAGGTGCATATATATGATCATTTTCCCATTGTTTTACTTGTTCAGACCATGCTTGTATAGCTTTTTGAGCCCTTTCCCATTATTCAACCTTTTTAGTCAAATAAATAAATTTAGTTCTCAATATCTAAAGAGCTTGTAGTTTCTCATAAAAAATCCAATGGACTATGTTTAGATCATCCTAGATATCAAGGGTATAATGTTTGAATTATACATTTACCAAGATTCAAAAAAATCTGTAATGTCATGAGAACATGGATAATCATGTTGTTATATAGTTAACTCATAAACTGATATTATGTTTTCATATTTAATTAGGATTTTTGTTCATCCTAGACACAAAGAGTTTATCAAGTTGATATTTCCTATCGATGTTGCTATGTACTCCTTCAACTGCTCCTTGGTGATAAATGAAATCTTTTCCAGGCCTAGCCTTTCCATTTTTTGATGTTGTTCCAATGTTATTATGACATATTTTGGGAGAAAGAATGCGGTTTTCACCGAAGGATGGAAACCATCATTTCTTGGCAATTGATTCTCCCACTTCCAAGACTTGATGTAATTATAGAAAGGAGTCCTTAAATTATTTCTCTAGTTTTTGCTTCTCAATGTCTTCCAGCTACTGAGTCCTACATCATTTCATTAGATATACTTTCACTCATCCTAGGAATTTCTGTAGGTGCATATATATGATCATTTTACCATTGTTTTACTTGTTCAAATCGTGCTTGTATAGCTTTCTGAGCCCTTTCGATTGTCCAACTTTGTTAGTCAAATAAAGAAATTTAGTGCTCAATATCTAAAGACCTTGTAGTTTTTCATAAAATTTCCAATGAACTATGTTTCGATCATCCTTGATATCAAGGGAATAATGTTTGAACTATACATTTACCAAGATTCAAAAAAATTCCTAATGTCACGAGCACATGGATAATCATGTTCTTATATAGTTAACTCATAAACTAATATTACATTTTCATAATTATTAGGATTTTTGTTCATCCTAGACACAAAAGAGTTTATCAAGCTGATATTTCCTATCGATGTTGTTATGTACTCCTTCAGTTGCTCCTTGGTGATAAATTAAACATTTTCCACACCTAGCCTTTCCATTTTCTGATGTTGTTCTAATGTTATTATGACATATTTTGGGAGAAAGAATGTGTTGTTTTCTCCAAAGGATGAAAACCATCATTTCTTGGAAATTAATTCTCCCACTTCCAAGACTTGATGTAATTCTACAAAGGATTCATTAAATTATTTCTCTATTTTTTGCTTATCAATGTCTTCTAGCTACTGAGTCCTACATCATTTCATTAGATATACTTTCACTCATCCTAGGAATTTTTGTAGGTGCATATATATGATCATTTTCCCATTGTATTACTTGTTCAAACCATGCTTGTATAGCTTTTTGAGCCTTTTTCCATTATTCAACTTTGTTAGTCAAATAAAGAAATTTAGTGCTCAATATCTAAAGATGATCAAGATTTATGAGTGGAATGAACTGTTTAACAGACTAAATACAATAACACGGAGATATAGAGAAAAACAACAAATATCCAGTGAACAATATCGTCTATTGAATAAATGAAATAGGGTGAAACTGTAAAAATGTATAACTGAAAACAACTTGCTTGAATGGTGGTAGTTATCTCTAAGAATATATGTGGCTACTACATGCATCCATCTGATTAGAATAATTGCAATGAGGCTCCAGAGGTCTTTTTAACATTAGTCATGAATTCCAAAACCCTAGACATCCAAAAACCTAACCCTAAGAGATGAAACTCCAAAATTTATGTGGTCCCCAATGGGTAAGTTGGTACCTCAACTTCTCAATGTCGTAACTTTTGCATACGACCTCCGTTTAGGTGTATGATAGCCTGTTGGAAAGGTTTTTTTCGATAAATACACATTACATCGTCAAAATCACACTTCGTCTACAGTTTTATTGTGGCAAGCCAAAAAAAACATTGTTTAGAGCCCCAAAATGACCCTGGAAGTACAAAAAGATGTGTTGACATGAAAACATCCAAAACAATCCAGTTTGATTAGGTGGGTGGCCACTAGTCTCCACTTGGAATATTTGTAGGGCTTCAGACATCCCCGAAAGTGTAGAACCCACAATCACTTCGATATTCCCATACCTAAAGTACTTACATTAGACATATCCCTCATACTAGGATGTAGAATGTAAGTTATTTCTTTCCATGTAATGAGCAATAATAGATATTACTCTTTTGAACTCAAGTGCAAAGTTCAATGTTTTATGTAAGGAAGAAACAAAAATGGCATATTCATCATCAAAAGCCAAATTTTAAATATATTTTGACCAATATTGATAACGTTTTTGAATACCCAATTATGCTCTATAAATATGAAAGCGAACAAAATTTTCTATTCACCTTAAAAGTTAGAATTTCAAATAAGTTAAAATATAATCAACATGTACACTAGTTATAGGGTAGTTTTTTAATAAAATTGTACCTAAAACTTCTATGGAAGGAAAACTGAATTCTCTCTAAAACATTCTATGGAAATATATTAGAACAAGTTGTATTGAAGTGGTGATGTCCCTACCAAATATAGGAGAAATACATTTAGTGTTAGTCAATTCTTGTAGAAGTAAAGTCAATTCAATTGTTTATTCTAGTAGTGAGAAGATATGTCTAATTTTTATTTTTGTTGTGAAGGTTTGAGTTATGCCAACTAATTCTATATATTACATATTTTATCTACCAAATAATATATTTTTTTGTGTTCATTTGAAAGGAACTTATCTACATATAATGATCACATATTGAAATAATATATGTGTGTGTGTGTGTGTGTGTGTGCATCGTTGAACCAATAAATAAGGACGTTAAAGATCCACAACATGTAGAATAGATAAAATTTCCTTTTCATAAATGGATTGGCCCAAATGTCGCTCTGAAATTTGTTTTCTACTGAAGGCCAAGGGCATGCCATCTTGCATGAGGATGACTCCAATTCATTTCTCAGAAGCATCACTTTCCAATATGAATGCCTTTGTGAAGTCTAGGAGTGATAGGACAAGGGTCGAGCACATACCATATTTTAATTCTTGGAAGGCATGACCCACAACTGGAGTCCAATTGAAAGCATTATTTTTAAGGAGGGAAGAGAGAGGAGCTGCAATCTTTCAAGAATTCCGAACAAACTTCCTATAATATCTTGTTAAACCTAGAATAACGCGCAATATCTTGAGAGTTTTAGGTCGATACCAATCTTGCATAGATTTAATTTTCTTAGGATCCACTTAGACACCATCCTTGCCGACAATATGACCCTGGTATTCCACTTCTGAGGTGCCAAAGGAACATTTAGATTGTTTGAGGAAAAGTTGGTACTTACAGAGTAGATGGAGAACTTGATTCACATGGGAGAGATGGGATGACCAAGTTTTACTATAGATGATATTATAATCAAAGAAAAATATGAAAAAATGAAAGAGAAAAGGACAGAAGACATGATTCATAAGAATTTGGAAAGTGGAAGGAGAATTACGCAATACAAATGGAATTACCAAGAATTCATAATGACCCTCATGAGTGCGAAATGCAATATTAGGTATGTCTTATTCTTTAATATGGATCTCGTGGTATCCAGAACGTAGATCCAATTTGGTGAAGTATTGAGCACCACTCAATTCATCCAAGAGGTCATCAATGACAGGAATGGGCAAATTTTTCTTTGATTCTGAGTTTGTTGAGGGTGCGGAAATCAGGACACATGCGCCAAGTACCTTCTTTCTTGAGTACCATGACCACAGGGGAAGAATAGGGGCTAGTACTGGGATGGATAACATCATCTTCTAGAAACTCTTGAACAATTTTCTCAATTTCATTCTTCTGGGAAAAGGATGATGATAAGGCTGAACATTGGGGGGAAGACTTCCCAGTATGAGAGGGATGGAATGATCATGGATGCCACGGGAAGGGGGAAGTTATTTGGACATGGTAAAAACAACTTGGTGGCAGGATACGATAGATTGGAGGTCGAGATACATAGAATGTGTCTCAACAACATGAATGGAGTGGAGTTGGGATATAGTTCCCGAATGACCTTTTTTGAGGGGATTTTCCATGCCATGGGAACTGATGATCTCAGGGGAGCCTGTGGTGATGCGTTGGAACTTATATTGTTGTCCCTCATATTGGAATTACATGGTTAAGTCCTTAAAATCCATGAGAATGGGGCTTATAGTGCATAGTCATTCAACACCAAGAACAATCTCACAACCACCCATGTCTATAGCAAACATATGGGATTTCGAATGATACTCACCAATTTGGAGTCGCACATTTTCACATCGTCCCCCACATTTCTTAGAACCACCATTGGAAATCATAATTTGAAAATTATTGACGACACAAATGTAACAATTGACTTCTTGGGAAATGCAACGCTAAATAAAGTTATGGGTGCTACCACTTTCCACAAGGATGATGACTTTCCTAATTTTGATGTAACCAATTAATTTGAGAGTCTAGGGAGCAGAGAATCCAGCGAGGGAATTAAGTGAAATAACTGGGTCAACTTCGAGTGGGTTAGAGGGTGGGGTGAGGTCAGATGGCAGTGTTAGTTCCTCCACAGGCGGAACAATTACATTTTCTTCAAAAACATCCTTAGTCACAACCATAAAAAGATTTTGTTCCTTACACTTATGCCCGGGAAAATATTTGTCATCACAATTATAACAAAGACCCTTGAGTTGACATTCAACCATTTCAGACCTGGTTAATTTCTAGATCTTGAGGGGAGTTGCAGGAGGGGGAAAATGGGTGGGTTTAGGGTGAGGAGGAAAGGAGGGTTTGCAGGTCTGGGAAGACACAATCTGTTGGGATTAGTTGGCTCATTGAGTAGCTTCCAACCAAGTCTGGGGGTGTTCCATGAGAACATGGGCACGAATTTCATCTTTGAGGCCTTTGATAAAGAATTCCCTAAAGAAAGCATCTGACATGCCCTCTGTTCTGAAATCAAAGTGCTCAAATGCAGCAATAAATTCTTCCACCATCCCAGACTCCATTTAACTTTTTCAAACAACCTAAATGGTGGATGTCAAATTCAAAGAGGTCATAAAGTTCGACCACAAACTGTGTCCAAGAAAGATACCCTTGGAGTTCCTTTTTTTTCCATTGCCACCATTTCCATTGTTCCAGATCCAAATGTAGGACACCATAATGAAGCTTGGATAAATCATCAGTAATTACATGCAAAGAGAAATAATGTTCCATTTGGGTGACCCAACCTGTAGGATATGATCCATCAAATTTGTTCACCTCAATTCTAGGAGGGTGGAGGTCTTAGGAAAAGTGGGTAGTATGAGGGCCTTGGTAATGGGAAGAGTCATGGTCATCCTGATAAAATGGTTGTTCAAAAGAGGAAGGGTTTTGGGAACAGCCCAGGAAGTGTTCTTTGAGGTATTTTATGTACGAACATTGTTCCTGGAGGTCTTTGATGTGGGAACATTGGTCCTTTAGGATCTCAATAGTTGAATTGATGGAGCTAATGTCCGAAGTGAGATGTTTGATGTCATCCTTGTGCTGATGGTTGTTAGCAATCAAGGCATTGAGTTCTTGGGCTCATGTGGTAGTCATTTGGACAAAGGAGCAGGAAAATGGTATAGGGGAAACAAAATGGGTCTAGAGGGGTGGGTGGGACCACGAATAAAAAGGGGTGTCAAATGATAGGTACCACTGCGATCAGGGGAAAAATGGGGATCCAAAGGGATAGGAGCCAAATAAGGGTGTCAGAGATGGGCTGGGTCCACACAAACAAATTGTGTTAAAAATGAGAGGTATCATTGGAATCGGGGCGAAGAGAGAAACCTAGTGGGATAAGTCCCAAATAATTGTGTCGGCAGGACCACTATACTCGTTTTGTTTTTACTCCTACAGAGTTATACTACGACCTGAATAATACTATAGTGATGAAATTCCCAAATTCTTAACATGAAGAAATGTGTAGTAATTTCGTAACCATAATGCAGAAGGAACAGTTGCGCAGCAATAGATCTTGTCCATTTTTATTTTATTTTAGTTTCCCTCCCTAGGGGTAGGATATTTAGGGTTTCTATATATACGGGTTTTCCGTGTTGTTGTGTTTGTTTTGTCACATGGGTGAGCAAAAACACAACACTTGCATGCTTAGTTAAGCCAACTAAATAAGACAAAAGTTTGTGAGTTGATTAGATTAACCAAATACACATGAAAACAAAGAAATACAACTAAAAACAAATAAGAAATAAATGTTAGAGAATCTTGAAGAACTAGAACCATGAAAAACAAAAAATGAGCAATATATAGCTACCAATGGATCAATATATTGATTGGATAGACACCATAGAGAAAGGTAGGGACTTATGAGTCATCTCTTCCTCCTTGGGAGGGATCTTGAGTTCCCTAATAGAGATCTCTTCTCTTCATACAATGGAGAATGAAAAATGGTGAAGAAATACAATGCCAATTCCCTCAAGAGTTGAGTGGAATGGCCTATTGCAATGGTGCTTGAATGATTCCAAGAGAAAAGAGGATTCTCAAAGAAGAATTCTTGCAGCATAACAATACCTTGAAGTTCTTATTTTCTTAGCACACCCATGGAACATATTTATATAATCCATTCATGGAAATATGTAATTGGCTCATAGTGTGAACAAGGGGCCTTTTAGGGCACTTCCTAGCCCTTGACCAACCTCCAAGATAGATTTCTCTCAGATATGAGTGTCAAATCATGTTGGGGGTCGGATTAGAAGTGGTTGAGGGGCCAACAAGATCCATAAATTCATCATTCATAGAAGTGCACAGATTTTCTCATAGAAAGTCGTGTATCCTGCGCATTGAGGCGTGTGTTAGCCTATGCATTATGCACGTGCTTCCTTTGGTGAACTTGTGCACTTTGATTTTTGACCCAAGTATATAGTTTTTTTTCCTTTTGATGGATTTTAGTGTTGTAGGTGGACTAATTGCTGTTGGCATTAATGTTTTTCTTCAACCATTGTGTGCAATGTTGCGGATGATTTTTCAGTGACAATAGATGCCCCCTGATGTGTGAGGTTAGGAGAATACATATAGCCGAAATGCATCAATGTTTATTTTTCTAAGAGTGCCATTGTAAGGAAGAGTGAGGAGAGGAACTGCAAGAGCGATCCGCTAGAGGGAGAGGGAAAACTGTGGGACCTGAACCTTTCTCTAGGAAAAATAAAATCCATGTACAAATGAGGCGGGCACGCCCCATGCTCGTGTCATGAAACCAAAATGTGGGACTATAACTGATGATAGATGTTGATGTAGATAACTGCAACGCCCTTGGGGCGGTTGATAATGACATATGACAGTTCTCAATGGTGAATGAGCTCTAAAGTGAGTCAAGGACGACTGTAAGAATTTTCGACGACTCGTAGGCATTGATGGCCTAAAAAATTCATAGGTCTTCGAATGGCATGAAACAACTGCAATAGTCGCATAGTAAGACCCACCGTAACATGGGAGTTTGTTGAAGTTGAATGTTATGGGGGTCAACAGAATCATAAAGCAATGATTATTCTCTCTATGTCATCTGAGTCTCCTCATTGAAAAGGTAATGAGAGTCAAGATACTATCTCCCTTTTGGAAATTGTGCTAATGTCAAGAGGAAGGGAGACGCGACGCCGAGAAGCAAAGGGATTCTTGAAATCCACTAAGTAGTAGATGATATCAGGTATTGATGGGTAACTTGAATGAAGTCAATATGATGTGGGACTCATGAATTCCCTTGGTTGGGGAATTTTGAAGGATGACTTGCAGCAACCATAAAACTAGATCTAGTGGCTAGAGGATGACTATATATGGGGGTTAAATTGTGCCATAGGCTAACAAAGTGGGAAAAATAAGATATTGTGGGTACATGGACTTGGGATACTCAGGATTTGTTAATGATGTCAATATGAAAAAAGGGTGGATGCCCCAACCAAGGGCGACATGGGTTTCTTTGTCGAGTAAAAGAAGGCCATCGAGGATGACGAAGCAAAAGCTATGTATATGCTGGAAACAAAGGCTTTATACAATTACCAAAGAAATAAAGAATAAGTAGGGTTCGGTATACAGATACATAAATGGGTTCCCGAGTGAAAGATGGCTTGGCCTGTTTAGGGTACAATTTTGTGAAAGAGAACGGGTGGAGGCCCCATGGGTGGGTTTATGTATTAGGTAAGTGGATGGAGGAAAATATGCAGATGGGAAAACTGATGGTGGATGAGATGGAGGGATAATGAAATTGCAAAGATGAAGTCAATAGAACTGAGATGATATGACCTGGGAATCCATTGGGAAGGTTAGTAATATGAGGAGAAGAAGGATGGGGTTCATTCTCGAAAATTCAAAAATACTATCGGGACTCCGAAACCTAGGGGATGAAATCATCATGAGTGTCAAGGTGCCAAGGGGAACTATGAATGGGACAACTCATGTGGGGAAGAGTGATACTAGTTGACAGTACCAAACTGCGGTAGAGGTAAAGATACTGCAGAGCCGAATGTAGGAACCCTAAAGGTAAATGTCATAGGGTATGACTGGGATATGCAATTGTTAACAGAGGGAGTAACTACATGCTAGTGTCGAACATATACCTGAAGAGGCTGTAAATCTTGTTGAACCAGTACCTACACACACACAAAAAAAACCCGACGTGAATGATAACTGATGATAAATAATATATGACAACTATTTGAATAAAATTGAAGGTGAGCATGCATACCTGAACATGGCATGAGAAAAATGCTCCTCCGGGGCCAAGTGTAGATGATAACCTGGGGAATGTGAATGTGTATATGGTGGGATCAAGATCTTGTGGCAGAGAATGGATCAGAAAATGGAGGCTCTAGGCTCATGTAACAGAGTTTGGAAGTTGGGAAGAAAAGCCTATATGTGGATGGTGGGCCTACAATGTCGCCTCATTTACACTGACACTATTGGTGATATGGTTAGAGTCTTGTGAGGTGATTTGGAAGATTACAGAAGCTTGGGGCTACCGATAAGGGGGGTGCAAGACCTCTTGTGAGAAGAAAAGTGTTCGATGATGGAGCACATTCCAAGGTAAATCATGGGTAGTCAATTCCTCTAGTATATCTTTGTCGCAATGGAAAATGTGAGAATACAGGGGATCCAGGGAGGTGGCAGGGGGAACTGTCAATGGGTAAGTGTTATTGTCCTCAAGTGGTGAGGACATAGAAGGGATATCATTTACAGGGTTTGATGGCTCCCTGGACATGAACCACATGTCATGATATTGTGGATGGTAACTCGTTTTCTCAGGGACTAACGATGAGATAAAACAAATGTCAGTAATGTGATCCTTCGTGGGAAGTGACTAAGAGGGCTCTAGCCGAGATGTGTGGCGTACTCCGGCTAATGTTTGGAGGAATTGAGGTATATTTGGGAAATGATGAGTGTAATGGCCATGTTATGAACATATGGCACACATAAAATTGGTTTGTAACCCTTTATTGTGTGTGGTTGAGGACTTCGTAGTAGCAATGGATGTACTTGGTGGAGTAGAAAGTAATGGGGTTTATTTAGGGAGTTGGATAAGATTCTGTAACTCTGGAAGAGTAGGAAACCTATTACTGGGGTATCCTTCTCTTTCACATAGTGGGAAAGGAGGTTGAGCTCGAGGAGGGAGAAGAACTATGGGCTCATTCTTCCTTCATCTACCCCTAGTGGTGGTGGTGTTGTTGCTAGTTGGGGGTGAGGGGTGGTGTTGAAGGAGCCTGTACTGGGATCTGCATTGGTAATCCCTCTTTCTGAGGAAGGAGAGATGGTGTAGGAAACATAGAGGGTGGATGAAGATACTATATAGGGATGGAGAGAACCATGTTTGGAAGGGTGAGAATAACATCTACCTGGAATGCTTGGACTCCAGGTGGGGGATAGAAAAAGGTAATTTGGGTAATGGATTGGGGGAATGTCTCCCAAACATGGATTTTCCCTTGGAGGTGGGGAAAATATGGGATAAGTGGTACAATGGGGTTCTCAGGGAATTCCTGAGGTAATATTTCTTTGACTGGTGGAATTTATATGTGGGGAGGGGCCTCTGTGAGAGGAGTATTGTCTATGATATATGTTCTGTTAGAAGACACTACACACACTTGTGATAAAACAAAAGGGTGTAGGATCAGTGGAGCTCCATGATATTCCCCCAACAAGGATGAGTCCTTGAATATTCTTGGACCCATGTCGATGACCGAAAACACATCTTATCTAGTGTAGACAAGGGGGAGAATGTTATCAATGTTGGCATAATTATTAGGCTCATAATGTGTAAGTTGGTCGATGGTGACGATTTTCCCATTGTGGGGGAATATCATCATATGAAACATAGAAGAGTCTATTGCCTTCATAGCATACATGTAGCTACATCCGAACAAGATATTGTAATCAAGTGGGGCATCGATAACTTCAATGTCAATCAAGATGGTTTTTCCCCCAAGTTCTACAGAGACATTTTGGAAGAACCATTTAGGGAATGATGGGTGGTCATCGTAAGCTCTCAGGGTGATGGCAGATGGTACTAGCTCAGGTGATTCAATATTTTTCCATACTACTTTGGACATGATGCATGTGGATGCACCTTCATCGATGATGCACCGATGAACTGTGATGTTCTGGATCTTAACTGGTATTTGAAAATCTACCAGGGTGGGGAGGCGTGGTTCTCTGCTATCTAGATCAAAGGTAATGAGTCATGTAGCAGCTGGTTCAAATTCCACCAAGGCAGAAAGAAAGGATTTCCGCTGAGATGGAGAGGTTTGGAGGACCTCCAATACAGACATGGTTGCAGGAGACTGTGCTAAGTCGTCGAACAAACTATAATTATGGGCTTCCCTAGCATGAGAGTTATGCATTCCATTGTAAAGTCATGTGGGGTACAGGGGGGTTTGGTTTAGTGTTAGGGCGTGGAATCATCAATGGTTGCCCGGATGTAGTGGGATCTACTTCTGAAGTGGTTTGGGTAGAGTCAGGAGGCAGGCCATATTGACAAGTGTGTGTTTGTAGAAGAATCTCTTCTTCGTTGGTATGGAGGATATTGCGATAGGCCAAATTTCTAGGTTGATTGGGACCAAGGTGTTGATATTGCCCCATTTGTGGTGGAGCATGGTGTACTTCTTGTTGGTTATTCATCACACCTTGGTGTGGAATTGGGTTTTTCAAAACATCTGGAGGTGGTGGTTGCAAATAATGTTGTGGGGCCTATTGGGGGGAAGGTGGTGCCAGAGGGTTTTGTGTGTTCATGGATGATTTCATCCATTTGTAATCGATAATTTGGGGGTAGTGGTCAGTATAATGTTCATACTCACCACATAGAGCACAAGGGAAGTTAGTTATGAGGTTATTGTTCTTCCCTTGTTGTGGTTGATTGTTATTGCTACCCCTTAGGCATTTTGGTTGCCTTGATTCTGGTTTCCCCCAAAGGGATTATTTTGTTGGGGGTTATTTCCTCCTGGTCTTGGGTTGTTATTGTTTTAGTTTTTTCCTTTCTTATTGGAATTATTGAACTGATGGGCAAGATTTTCCATATTCAATTTTTCAAAAGTTTGAACTTGTTGAATGGGAGAGGGTTGAACAAAGTTAATGCTGTTATGTGGTTGTCCTGGTGGAGTAGAAAATAGCTCGGGAGGACTAGGAAATGAAAAATATGGATTGTTTTGTGGAGATGATCCATATGGAATATAGGAAGTATAGGTACTTCCTCCATTTTTAGAATCATATGTGGGAGTTCGGGGTGGACCCACACTTGATTGAGAGACCATATGCATCTGGGGTATCGGTGGGGGGACCCCCAACGACTGAGGGGAAACAATAGGATATGATTGTCGGTGAGTGGGGTGAGGGTAATAAGACACCCCTCCATAAGGTTGTACATACTGATGTGCACCATAAATAGGTGACGGGTGGCTATAAGGGTTGTAGTGCATCATAGAACCAATCAACCCATCTGCAATGTGGGACATCCCAGGTTTTTCCTGGCCAAATGGTATGGGTCTGGGTGCATCAGGTAACATTGTGTACAAGTAACCTGACTAGGCATATATGAGGTCAAATTGTTGGGCCTTGCTGACGGCTTCCTCTTCTAACTGAGGAAAATTGGATGCCACATCTTTGGCAATGAAAGAGACGAGCGATTTAAGAAACCAATTGAGACGTTGTTATTTGGTGGTTTATGCTTTACACAAACTACGTCATCGACACCATTCATGGATGTGGTTGGCGATATGGAAAACAATGGTTTGTTTGAACTCTGAGAGAATTTCTAAGCCAATATCATGACGAATTGGTAGTTGTTGAAAAGGACAAAAATTCATTGGCCAATGATTCAAACATCACATGGGACCCTGATTGTTCATCCACATACCATTTGGTTGATGAAATAGTGAGATTTATTTGAAACAACCTCAACTAGATGGAATCATCCATGATGTTGTTTGAATATCACCATAAGTGGAAGGTCATAACATGGTTGGTGGGATTGTCCCCTAGTTTTCCTTCAAACTTTGGAATATTTGAAGGCAATTTTGTAGGCATATTGGGCCAAGTGGGGTCATGAAAAATGGGATCATTCGTGAGTTTGGTTAAATCAAGAATGTTAAGGGATGCCATGTATGGCATAGGGATATTTGGCGGAGGACTATTTCCAGCCATAGTGTGTGTAGTTAATGGATCTCTCCATTGAGAGGGATTTTTTGGGGTTGTACTTATCCCTTGAGAAGAAGTTTGACCCCCGCCTCCTTGTGAAGGAGAACTAATAGATGGATGGCCTTGGGGATTTGACCCAAGCAAAGTGGAACCAAGTAAAGATGATCCAAAAATAGTAGCACTCACAGGGGTGTGAGATGGTTAAGTCGGTGAGTTGGCAATACTAGGGACTCCTCCTATAATAGGAGGGAGATCTTGCAAGCATATAGAATGATTGGGATTATGTGGTTCCCCTATGGTTCTGACTAGCAGAGTGGATGTGTGAAAAAGGTGACAAGAGAGAAATAAATGAACAAGATATTTTTACTTTCCCAAAATAGTATAACTCACAATTGCATGTAATCAAATGAACATCATACATAAATCAATTGTAAATAAACAAGCATGTGTATAGGTGGATTTTGTTCACGTGGGGGAACAATAAAATCAAATGCTCATGTCCTAAAAGACTTAACATCCTTCCTCTCAATTTAGCACTAAACCTTCCAATAGAACTCAAAAGTGGGGTCTGAAGCCACCAGAAGAGGAACTAGTGAAGGTTGAAGTAATCGGTTATAATGAGGGGTAGAGGGTGCATATATTGAAAGAACTGGTGATATTTCCTAATAGCCACACAAAATTTGATCAAGGTGCGATTGCAGCCCACAATCGCCACCTAGGTGGATATCCTATGTTTGGCCACTAAGTACCTTGTTCAAAGTGTGACATTTAGATTTGTGGTCTCATAAATGGGTCACGGGGTGCATGCCCCCATAAGAGTTGGATGACTCAAGGAGGGATGCACAAAACAATCAGACCCAGTCCTTCGACCCTTCATGGGTATCTTCTTTCCTTATGGTGTAGGAACAATTGACTTAGAGGATTTGAAAGATCCCTATTCTCAACTTTTGTTGTTTCAAAATGTGAGAACCTGATAATGGGGGGTTATTTGGATTCCTACCCCCGATATCCTACCTAGAATAAAAAATTTATTTTGGCACCTCCTATGGAGGAAAATTTAGTGTGTTTTAAGAAAAATTTTAGATGTGGTGCGTTGATAGGTTGGGGCCATGGACCAACCTAGTTTGAATTAAATTGGTGTGGATAATTTCCAAAGAAGTAGTCATATATTTCATAATTCCTTTGGAGAAATCCTACTTCGACCTCCATTATTCTAATACAAATTATGTGTGTGAGGAGTGGCTTTGTGTAAGAAAGTGAAAAGTTTGCAAATATTTTAATATGTTAAGTGTGAGATTGCAACATGTGGATGTCTTGTGGTCCTTACAAATCTTCTTACCTAGCTTACTATGTGTCGTTGGTACAACCTTGTGGAATATTTAAAGCCCTAAAGAACTATCAATGTGGACATATGGGTCCTTACAAATCCTTTAAACTCCCTAGAATGTTGTCTATACTAAGAAAGCTTATGAAACTATCCTAGAATTGTAGACATGTGGGCATGTATGGGCCCATTACTTGATATTTAAACTGTCTTATAGTGTGATCTAAAGTAAGAATTATTTTTAGAAACTATCCTAAGAATGCAAACATGTGGGCATGTATGGGCCCTTACAAAGCTTTAAGATGATTTCCAAAATAAGAGGAACCCTAGGGGGGACTTGTCCTCTCCTAATGATTTGTTAAGGGAGATGAAATGTCCTTTCAACCACCTTTTCTGATTCCTGAGATCACACTAGGGTGCGGGGGCATAGCATACTTGAGGGTTAAAACTAATTTCTAGTCCCAATTTAAGTGATTTTGTATGAAAAGAAATAACTTCAATTTAAAATTTTTAAATCCAAATAAGCCATCCATGTGGAAACAAAGAAAAAGAGAAGAACATTGATTATTTTTATCCCTATGTGCTTATTTTATCTAGCCTTTCTTGTGAGAAAGGACTCTAAGTGAAGTGTAGGTTCCTTACAAAGTGGAAGAAAATAAAAATCTGAAGGCTAGGGGCCTTCAAACCATTCATAAGACCCCTTACAATTTGATGAAACTAAACTTATGCATGGGCTATAGTTATGACAGGTGCACAGAGGGTGTACAATGCGCAAAATGCACAGAGTAATGAAGCATGTTCTGTGCACAGTACATAGAGTGCACGTCTGTGAGCATTGAAAGTCGTGCACTTCCTGTCACGCATCGGGGAAGAAATTTCCAAGTGAAATACTCTTTCATTGGCTCTGCATTTTGACTATGGCATGTTGGGCTAGGCTGGTTTTGGTACCTGCATGTCAAGACAATAAAAAATAAGTGCTCTCAAGACTTAAATAGCGAGGAATTCGATATCGATCCCCAGTATGGTTGCCAATCTGTTGTTTTGGTTTTGTCATATGGGTGAGAAAAAAAACAACACTTGCATTCTTATCTAAGTCAGCTAAAACAGATAGAAGTTTGTGAGTTGATTAGATTAACCAAATACACATGAAAAAAAAGAAATACAACTAAAAACAACTAAGAAATAAATGTTAAGGAAGCTTGAAGAACTAGAACCATGAAAAGAAAAAATTGACCAATATATAGCTACCAATGGATCAATATATTGATAGGCTAAACACCATAGACAAAGGCAGGGACTTATGAGTCCCCTCTTCCTCCTTGGGAAGGCTCTTGAGTTCCCTAATAGAGAGCTCTTTTCTTCATACAATGGAGAATGACAACTGGTGAACAAATACAATGCCAATTCCCTCAAGAGGTGAGTGGAATGGCCTATTGCAATGGTTCTTGAATGATTCCAGGAGAAAGGAGGATTCTCAAAGAAGAATTATTGTAGTATAACAATACCCTAGAGTTCTTATTTTTTCAGCACACCCATGGCACATATTTATAGCATCCATTCATGGCAAGATACAACTGGTTCATAGTGTGAACAAGGGGCCTTTTAGAGAACTTCCTATCGCTTGACCAGCCTCCAAGCTAGATTTCGCTCCGATATGAGTTTAAAATCATGTTGGGGGTCAGACTAGAAGTGGTATAGGGGCCAACAAGATCCATAAATGCATTGTTCATAGAAGTGTGTGACTTTTCTCATAGACAGACGCGCATCCTGCGCACAATGCACGTTGAGTCCTGTGTTATCCTGCGCATTATGCACACTGTGCACGCGCTTCCTTTGGCGAATTTGTGCACTTTGATTTTTGACCCAAGTATATAGTTTTTTTTTTCCTTTTGATGGATTTTGGTACTATAGGTGGACTAATTGCTGTTGGTGTTGATTTTTTTCTTCAACCATTGTGTGCAATGTTGCAGATGATTTTTCAGTGATAAAACCTATGATATATCTCTCTAATATATGTGCGGGGTCCAATGGTAGTACTGAACCCAATATCTTAGGACACCAACTAAGGAGGCTAGATCATTCCCTTAGTCATACTACCCGACTACCCAGGTACTAAAGAGTATCTTTCTGAGTGTTTTTCTCAATGGAACTATAGCATTCCGGCGGCTGATTGGTTTATCTATGCAGGGATTCAGGAGATCTAGGTCGATCTGTATACAAGTATTGTCTAATGTGCTACCACTCGAAGGGGTACCAGCATGGGTTACAAGGGTGGCCAACAGATGTGCGCTTAGGTACCACTTGTATTTCTTACATGTATGACATATATTTGTAGCTTTAAGATGCCATAATACATCACTACCTTGAAAAAAAAATTAACCCACAATTTTTTGCCGAGGAAGGTGCTCTCATACCACTTGTAGTATTGCAGATATAAAATAGTATGCAAAACATAAATATTTTAACTAGAAATGGCAGAGAAGAAATGATATAATCAGAACAATAGAGGAATAATACTAGAATAACACTAGAAAGAGCACTTTGATTACTAATAGAAATGTTCACTTTCCTCTTCGAGGGGGAAACCTCAAGCAGAGCAGAGCTCTATTACAATAATATCCAAGAAAATATTTCTCATACCCTATACTTCTATTTATACTAAATCTTTGTATTTATTTTGGTAGTGAGAAGATATGTCCAATTTTTATTTTTTTTGTGAATCTTTGTGCATATATATATATATATATATATATATATATATATATATATATATATAAGAATTGTATGCATTGTTGTAGTTAACTTTGAAAGCTTAGAACTATTAATTAGAACTCATTATAACTTTTATTATATGGGTGGAAAGTTGTAAACTAGATGTTGATTAAATGAAGAAAGTTTAAATTTTTTCTTTGAAATAGCATAAGAGTGTAAGTATAGCATGAAATTGTTTCATAAAAAGGAGGAAATGAATCCAAATCTAGACTTGAATAACCATATACAAACTCAAAACCTTTACAACTTATGGAAGAAAATGCACATGTACAATTAGGCTTCCACAAGGGGAGGATTTGGGTATGGTGTTCCCCTTTTGAAGAATCTATTGGATCTGACACTTGATTTCATCATTTTCCATCAACAAGCAATGATATATTGTTCCATTAGGAAGAGGTGCACCGGGGTTCAAATGAATTGGATGCTTGACTTGGCAGTGCGTCGGTACCCTGATAGGTGAGGAGAATATGTCTCTGTACTCTTCCATGATCCCGTCCACCTACTTCTACTACAAAGAGAGGCTCTATGTAGAGGCCGCGAATGTGGTGATGACCTTCTACTTACTGTGAGTATGGATCATAAAGAATACAAACTTCCCAGTCTATGAAATGTCCTTACTTCATTTCTTAGTAGGGATTAAAGAAATAGCGGTAGGCGATGCTACCTCTAGTATCCTGTACACTTGTCTACCCATATTAATAATAACACTACGAGGTCTATACTCATACATGACATGACACTTCCACAAATATTGTTGTCCTAAAATAACATCACAAACTTTAAGGGGAGAAATATCACACAATACTTCATCTTTGAAAGGCTTGATGTTGTAGGGAAGACAAAAATGTTGGCTGACACAGAGATATCTTCCTTGGCGAAGATAGCCAATGGTGTAGGGTTGTGGGTGCAGTGTCGTCGGCAGGTCCAACCACTTGAAAACCTCTGTTGAAATCAGGTTCTTCTGATTATCGTTGTCGAAAACAAAATGAAGTGGAGCCCCCTTTACCCACATCTGTGAGTGAAAGAGGTTTTCTCCTTCCTCTTGTTCTTCTAGTTCAGTTGGTCAGACTTTGGTGATAGAGACAGTGGAATTGGGTTCATCATCGATAATTTTCTTCCCTTCTTCGGGTTTTGATTTGGAATCAAAATCAACCTCTAACTCAAAAGCATTCAGCTAGGCCATGAGTGACTTCTTGGAGTGACATTCTTCAGTGTTGCGCCAAGGGATTTTATGGTACTCACACCATTTTCTCGTGTCCTTATTTGTCTTCTCATCGCACTTCTTGTGTTGTGGCTTGGACTGGTTTTCCTGAGAGTGGCCATCTTTTCTCTGTTCCTTATTGTGTGGGTTGGGGCTGCATTTTCCCTACTTCAGCTATGAGAAATTTGCAGATCCAAACTCTCACCTCTTCTGCTTAAATATTTGCTTGATCTTGATAGCGTATCTATAAGCCCTACCCAATGAGGCGTTGTCCAAAACATTCATTTTTATTTGAATGTATCTATGAAAATAGTCGGGGTATTTGAGCACCATATATCACTTAGAGTATTTGATACCCAGTTTTGTGTGTAGGGTATGGAAATTATTGGTGAAATATGGTACTGTCTAGTCCCTTTCTTGATGCAAGGTGGTCCATCTGGTGTACTAGTCCTCGTAGCTTCCAACAGGGTATTATTGTTCTTTAATGGCATCCTAAAAGAAATCCCATGTAGGGAAAACCACAAATATTGTTGATTCCTCTATAGCTCTTTGCTCAGGGCAAGTGTCCCACCAGTCCTTAACATGGGGAATAGCCTTGAGGAGTGCAAAAGTAATCTTTTCCCTATTGGAAAAATTGTGGATCAGAAAATATCCTTTGAGTAGATTCAACCATTTATCTACAACATCCGCATCTATCAGTCCTTCAAATAATGGAATATCAAAATTTACCTGTACCTTGAAGGGGGTTGCATGTTCGCTTGATGAAGGTTCTTCTCCTGTGGGAAGCCGTCGAAGGATCTGCACAAAGTTGTCCATCATTTTGTTCCTTTGTCACACAAGGGCTTCCTCGAGCAACATTTTAAAAGGATCTTTGCTCCATCATATTTCTTTTCGTCTCCCATGGATTGTTGTTTGGCTCGACGCGGTCAATCTTGCAATGACTCGATTGGTTTGAATCCCAAATTATTGTACCCAGATCTTGTCAGGCACATGCACGAAGAAAAATAAATGAAGAGAAGACCTCTATGATATCACTGATCCGGATTTAGGAGCGGAACGAACTAATCAACATACTACATACAATAAAGACATAGATATGAAGAACAACACATATATCCAATGAACAATATCTTCTATTGAATAAATGAAATAGGCTAAAACTGTAAAACTGCATAACTAAAACACTTGCTTGAATGGTGGTATCTATCTTTGAGAAGATATTTGGCTGCTACGTGCATCCATTTGAGAAGAATGATTACAATGAGGCTCCAGAGGAATTTTTTATATTACTCATGAGTTCCAAAACCCTAGACATCCAAAAACCTAACCCTAGGAGGTGAAACACCAAAATTTATGTGGGTCCCTATGGGTAAGTTGGTACCTCAACTTCCTGGGGTTGTAAATTTTTCATATGACCTCCATTTTAGGCGTGTGATAGCCTATTGAAAAGGTATTTTAGAGAACTACACATTATGTCGTCAAACTTTGAATCTGTTTATAATTTGACTATGGTGACCCAAAAAAAAAGGTTAAGGTCCCCAAAACGGCCCTAGAAGTACAGAAAGATGTGATAACATGAAAACATACAAAATAAGCCAGTTGGATTAGGTAGGAGGCCACCAGTATCCAACTAAAACATGTGTGGGTCTTTAGACAACTCTAGAAGTGTAGAACCCATGATTACAAACATGTACATAAGAACATGTTGAATTAAAACCACCAAGAGGAGCGAGTTGGAATAGGTGGGTGGCCACCAATATCCACCTAGATGATCAACACCCTTGCATTGAAGAGTTATAAATTGTTTTGGCCATCATTTTCTCTTTTGACCTGACACTTTAGGGGGCAATTTGTTACACACCAAAATGCCAAACTTAATTACCTCACCCTAAGTGTCGCAAGTGTTGTAAAAGTGTCATATGCACCTTGCTAAGTGTTGCATACACCTTAACAGGATGAAATAACATATGTCACAATCCCTAGTCAATGTGGAGGAGAAATATATTATATGAAGGTAAAAATACTATGTTCACATGAATTATTTATTAATATTCATAAAAAGGAAATTAATTTAGTGTGAGAATCCACCTCACATTTAGTTTCTTAATCTCAAGGAGAGGTTGAGAATATCATGGATGGTTGAGATATTTTCTCAAACAAAAATCCTAATTTGGTGGATCTTGAGATAGATTTCCTCCTTAAAATCCTTGAGAGATATTTTCTCCCTAAAATCTTTGAGAGATATTTTCTCCCTAAAAATCTTGGAGATCCCATTTTAATTGATCTAGTGAGTGATTTTATCCATGGTAGTTAAGCCTCCAAATCCTATTTAATGAGGGATTTCCATGGATAAGGGAGGAAGAATGAAGATTAGAGGTATCAAGACTTTGATTATGGAGGAAGAATAGAGGTATCAAACCTTTGATTCTGGAGAAAGGAGACAGACATATGTATCAAACTTATGATCTTGGGATTCATGCAAGGGTTTGGACAAGGAGAGCTTGGAGGACTGCTGCATCATAATCCATGTTTGTAAGTATTCTCTTTGGGTTCTCATTTTAATATACTTGGCCTATTTCCTTCAAGCTTGTGTATTATTGCATGTTCTTGTCTACTTCTCCTTCAATCTTTGTAGATGAATTTGTTTGATCTAATCTTGTAGATTAGGAGTTCTTTGTTTCTCTTTGTTGTCTATTGCATTGCAGGTATCAAGTTGTGCTAATTCATTTGGAGATCAAGATCGGATTGGAGGTAGCGAGGAAAAACTTCAAAACTAGGTGCATCACACCATTTCTTTCTCCCTCTCTTTCTGATTAGTTAAACTAAATTCAAAGGTATGTTAGTGTCCGATTGTGTTTTTTTGTCTTGGTATAGGGGTCAGTAATCCAAGGGAAAGTTCACTTGTCCACAGGGGAATATTTTTGTAACACCTATTTTACAATTTTTTGCATATTGGGAGAAAATGCTCCATGTGTGTGTTCTCTATGTTTACCTTAATACTACCCATAATCTCTGAGTGCCCTTGAAAAAAAAAAACCACCTATGTTTATGGAAATTCCACATTAACTTTAGGAAGAATACGTTGACACATTGATAAATAGAGTGATAAATAGAAAGTTATGTGGTTTTCTTACATTGGGAGGAAACAATGTGAATTCTCTCAAGTTACTTCAACACTATCCATGGTCTATTAGCACCACCCATGCTGATGGAAAATACATATATTAGATTCTAATTAAAAAAATAATAATTACAATATCTTTAGGGTTCTTATGAAAAACATTAATTTCAAAACATCCCTTGAATCATTTCGACATTCCCATTTTCCTATTCAGGGGGTATGCTAGTTATATTGATATATTTTTTAAAGTGAAGTGTTGCATTGACTTAAAGTACTTACATTAGAGATATCCCTCATAATGCAAGTTATTTATTTCCATGTAACAAGCAATAATAGATATTACTCTTTTGAACTCAAGTGCAAAGTTCAATGTTTTATGTAAGGAAGAAAAAAATCGCATATTCATTATAAAAATACAAATTTTAAATATATATTTTCTGACCAATATTGGTTACCTTTTTTAATACCCAATTATGCTCTATAAATATTAAAGTGAACAAAATTTTCTCTTCACCTTAAAAGTTAGAATTTCAAAGAAGTTAAAATCTAATCAACATGTACAATAGTTATAGCGTAATTTTCCCATAAAATTGTACCTGAAACTTCTATGGTAGGAAAACTAAATTCTATCCAAAAAATTCTATGGAAATATACTAGAACAAGTTGCAGTGAAGTGGTGATGTCCCTACCAAATATAGGAGAAATACAGTTAGTGTCAACACTGTCAATTCTTGTAGAAGTAAAGTAAATTCGATTTTTTATTCCAATAGTGAGAAGATATGTCCAATTTTTATTTTTTTTGTGAAGCTTTGAGTTATGCCAAATAATTATATATATTACATATTTTATCTACAAAATAATATATTTTTTCTAAACAGTGACGTATGTTCATTTAAAAGGAACTTATGTACATATAATTATGACATATTGAAATTATATATATATATATATATATATATATATATATATATATATATATATATATATATATATATATATAGGAATTGTATGCATCATTTTAGTTAGCTATAAAATCTTAGAACTCATTATAACTCTTATTATGTGGGTGGAGAGTTGTAAAGTAGGTGTTGATTAAATGAAGAAAGTTTGAATTTTTTCTTTGAAATGGCATAAGTGTGTAAGCATAGCATGAAATTATTTCATTTTGGTTTAAAAGGAGGAACGGAAGCCAAATGTAGACTTTCATAACCATCTACAAAC
The DNA here is from genome assembly GCA_009831015.1 of Picea engelmannii. NCBI lineage: Eukaryota > Viridiplantae > Streptophyta > Pinopsida > Pinales > Pinaceae > Picea > Picea engelmannii. The sequence continues at coordinate 59,712 of ML794004.1, forward strand.
TTAGAAACTATAAAACTTATGGAAGAAAATGAGCATGTAAAAAATGAATATTCTCAACCAAATCTAGACTTGCATAACCATCCACACCTCCGTAAATCCCTTCCCCATGTAAGAGCTTGGTGGGAAGGATATTGGGATAGGTACATCGTGGATGAAAATACACCATTCGGGAGAGAACCCACTTGGGAGGCCTTTGTAGAAGCCTTAAAGTAGAAGTTCTACCTTGTTAGAAACAATGATGACTAGTAGATGAGGTGGACGAATCTGCGTCAGAAAAGAGATCAGATAGTGTCATAGTACACTAACATATTTCATACCTTGCACACAAAGATGGGTATCAAAGACTCCAAGTGACACCTGGTTTTGAAGTATCATAGTGGTTTTCACAAGTACATCGAAAAAATATGGATCTCTTGGACATCTCCTCACTAGAAGTTTCATATCGATATGCAGTCAAAATCAAACAAAAATTCAAGCAATAGAGTAAGTGTGAATTCGAGTTTGAAAATACACCACAAAAGAATCATGGAAAATAAAAACCTAACTTATAGAATGAAGGATAGATCAATATGGAATTTTAACCTTAAGAGAGCCATTACAAGACACAAGAAAAGAAGGGTAACAAGAAGTTTAAGAAAGACATGGGAAAGTGGTGTGATCTCCACAAATCCCTTGGCACAACATCGATGAACGTCGCTCAAAAAATTCATTGGTGGCCGAACTCAAATAAAAAGAATCAGAACCTGACTCAGACTTTGATTCAAAGCATAATGAAGGGAAACAAATCATCGATGTAGAACCCATTGCTACCATCATAGCCACAACAATACAACCAGAAGAACCAGAGGAGCTTGAGGATGAGGAGTTCATATTCCACTCGCAGATGTGGATAAATGGGGCTCCACTGCATTTTATTGTTGACAACGGGAGTCAAAATAACATGATCTCAGTCAAGGATGTCAAGATATTGAATTTTCCAATGATGCCACACCCCCAACCATACACCATCGGATGGTTGAGGCTAATAAGAGATAGTCATTTCTACCAACGGTGTCGCATGTACTATGGCATCAAGCCCTTCAAGGATGAGGTAGTGTGTGATATTCTTTTAGGAAAACCATATATGTGGAAATATCATGCTAGCTGTTAGTGCCTCCATTTTTCTTTTCGTTTAGAGTCAGTTTTCAATCGAGTAATGGCCCATGTGTCCAAACATGTGAATTCAGGTACGTATAAATGAAAGGGTCAAAGTTAGCAAGTGGCTAGTTGGCCCTTGGAAATGGGAAGGGATGTCATATGTCAAAAACATGCATAAACGGTATGGGCATGTCATTTAGAGAAGGTCGAGCACCGTCAAGATTAATCTCTATGTTCCCCAGGTCGAGTCACTTAGTTAATGGAAGTCACATCGGTAAATGATGTAACTATTATCGGTTCATCATGAAGGCCGAATAAATGAAAAATCATGGCATTCACATCATGTATGCCCTAAAAATTTTATCACCTGTACTTTGCACACAAGGAGGTGTTATGGAAGATCTGTGATTCGATTTGGAACATCCAGTCTTCATGAATTTAATTCCCTTCGACACGTTTCTCCTTTCTTCCCGATCAATTATAAATCCTAGAGGTTTTTCACCTAGGACATTCACGAATTCATATTCAGGATCCGTCTATGAGTTCTCCCACAGGTCAAGGTTGATCGAATTCCCCATCTTTGGCATCTGCTCAATACACTATGTGCAAGACAGATATAGGTCGTTCTATGGAAACCTCTCAGAACATACAGAAGGGTACACAATGGAAGGATTTCCAAACCCGAGCCCCAGAGCGATTGGGATTCATTTTCACTCAAAACGAGCTTCCCCAAGGGTGAAAGGGAGATTTTTCCTTCAACTACGGGAACGACGACATTACACTGCTTAGGACTTGGAAAGGAAGAAACTACGCAAGAAATAAGGATGGTGGAAATATTCTCTCCTCAGCAGCAGATACCTCGAAGAAGAGATAGACCAAGGAAGAACAAGGAAGCTATGGAAACTAAACTTTTAGATGAGCCGTGCGCACGATCGATCGTTGAAAAATTACTTATGTGCGTCATCCGCCTAGAGCCTTTGAAAGGTACCAGCCAAGAAAGCAGGAGCAAGACAAGGAGGATGGATACCTCGGGATCAAATGATCAAGAGACAAATCAGCAGTTGAAGCAAGAAAATCTAGCCATCATCGAACTATACCAAGAAAACAGAAAATTGAGGCAACAACTGGCGACAAAGATCACAGAAGCATCAATAGCACAAAGTCGTGAGGGGAATGTGGCGTGGCTAAAAAGACAACTTCAGGAGGCACAACACATGATTGTACATCTTCGTGAAGCACAGTGGTTGTCGGAAGAGAGGAATGCCAGACACTCGAGGGAATGAAAAGAGGTCGAAGAGATAGCCCGTGCAACTCTAGCTAGTGAGCAGAAAAAACAAGACTAGCCAAGTTCTTTCTTGTATTCACAAACATAATACAAATCTTAGAAATTTTGAAGAAAACATCGCCCAAGGTGTTTTACCATTTTAGTAATGGTCATGACTATCTACATCCACTTGTTGCGCACACTTCCCCCCAACATATGAACACATGGCAGAAGATCAAAGTCCTTACAACAAAAAACAAGACTCTGACAAACGCCTGTTTACCGAGATACCCGATCAACAAACCAAATCCCCATGCTGGATTATAATGATTTTGATGTAGCCAGATGGATCCTTCTCTATTTTTGGAAAAACTCATATGAAGAGTTTTTTAACGCAGAACAGTTGGTTCCTTATTTTGTAGAGATAGAAGTTAGAAGAATAGGGTAGCCCAAGCGACGCCCTCGTTTATATATTTGATCTTTTCAATGTAATACAGGTTTATTGGAAAATTTAGTATAGACGATAGCTATTGTATGTAATATAAGTTCGACTGAATCTTATTGAAAAAGTCTTGCAACTTTGATGAAAAGATTCTAATTGTAGCAGTTGGATGTATTGTTTTCCCTTTCTTGCGTATGTGCTTCCTGTTATCTTTTTCCATATCTTTTTCTGTCTATTTCAGAACGAATTTTTGAACTTGTGGATTCGCTAGGTAGCGCCCCTTGTTTGCGCCACTTAGAAAAAAAAAATTCTTCTAAAAGTTATCTGTGAATTCACCCGCAGAGGTGCTCCGAGATACTTCCTGTATTTTCTCCCTGCCACATTATGATTTTACACTGAAGACTATTGCTCGCTTAGTCTTATCCTCTCAAGTTCAGTCACTGAGTCATTTTTTTCTGTAATTTTCTCGAATTGACTCCATAGCCCAAGTCTTAATTTCTTGTGCCAATATAATCAGAACCCATTACATCAAAGGTGTTAAATCTAGCCACTGTTTTAAGAGCCACATCCCGCGCGGAGATTGCGCCTCTTGAGAAATCCCTCTCTATATCCAAAAGGCTAGTTTCGGGTCTCAAAGTTGGTTGAAAAAGTTGCCTTCGTCATTTTTTTATCAGTTGAAAAGAATTAAGGAGTGCTAACACTATCTATGAGTCTCATCGCCATAGTGTCATTGTTACTCTGGGAGGTCATCTCTACAGGGTACGAGAGGTAGCTCCGACTACTACCACTTCGTTGATCTTGGAAAAACAATGTCGCAATGTAATTTCTGATACCAATTTTTTTTCGCTTTTCATGATCCAGTCAGACGGTGAACTAGAGGTCACTATGGCCACTATAGCCTCGAACCCAGATGTTTCTATCTAGTAGAAGCAGGTTGATGAGATTTTAGAGGAGCACGAAGAGAATGAGACTCTTCCACATTTTCAACACAACTCTATTGGCCACATCCTGTTCTAGGTGTGCTTTGGGTTCCAATCATTATCCTGGGAAGTCCTAGTGTTTTACATGCCTATGGAATTTTATAAAATTAGACTAATTTATCCCACATGAATCATGGGAATTTTTCTCCTCTCACTCTCTCATATATGACTGAGGTGAAGGAAGCCCTTTAAGGATGCAATGGAGTGTGATGTAAATCTTGTTGTGAATTAAGTGTAGCAAACATCTCTTTGTTTTTAGATATAAGCTACCCCATTATGTGTTCTTAGCATAATCTAGATCATAATACTATCCAAGCATAATCTAGATCATAATACTATCCATAATCTCTAAGTGCCCAAAACGACCTACATTGATGGAAATTCCACATTAGCTTTATGAATCATATGTTGACACATTGAGAAATAGACAGATAGATATAAAGTTATGTGGTTTTATCAAATTGTCTATTAGCACCACCCATGCTGATGGAAAATAGATAGATTAGCTTATCACTTTGACATTCCCATTTGCATGTTTAGGGGTATGCTAGTTATATTGACCTAAAGTACTTACATTAGACATATCCCTCATACTAGTATGTAGAATGTAAGTTATTTATTTCCATGTAATGAAAAATAATAGATATTACTCTTTTGAACTCAAGTACAAAGTTCAAAGTTTTATGTAAGGAAGAAAAAAAAAATGGCATATTCATCATAAAAGGCCAAATTTTAAATATATTTTGACCAATATTGATTACTTTTTTTAATACCCAATTATGCTCTATAAATATGAAAGTGAACAAAATATTATATTCACCCTAAAAGTTAGAATTTCAAATAAGTTAAAATCTAATCAACATGTACACTAGTTATAGGGTAGGTTTCCCATAAAATTATACCTAAAACTTCTATGGAAGGAAAACTAAATTCTCTTTAAAACATTCTATGGAAATATATTAGAACAAGTTGCAATGAAGTGGTGATGTCCCTACCAAATATAGGAGAAATACATTTAGTGTCAGTCAATTCTTGTAGAAGTAAATTCAATTCAACGTTAGTGAGAAGATATGTCCAATTTTTATTTTTATTGTGAAGCTTTGAGTTATTCCAACTAATTCTATATATTACATATTTTATCTATCGAATAATATATTTTTATGCTCATTTGAAAGGAACTTATCTACATATAATTATCACATATTGAAATACTATATATATATATATATATATATATATATATATATATATATATATATATATATATATAT
>ML794004.1:65244-76320 GCA_009831015.1 Picea engelmannii
TATATATATATATATATATATATATATACATATATATATCTGTGTGTGTGTGTGTGTGTGTGTGTATAGGAATTGTATGCATCATTGTAGTTAGCTATGAAAAACTATTAATTAGAACTCATTATAACTCTTATTATGTTGGTGTAGAGTTGTAAATTAGGTGTTGATTAAATGAAGAAAGTTTGAATTTTTTCTTTGAAATGGCATAAGAGTGTAAGAATAGCATGAAATTATTTCATTTTGGTTTAAAAGGAGGAACAAAATAAAAATCGAGACTCACATAACCATGTAAAAACTAAGAATCTATAAAAATTCTAGAAGAAAATGAGCATGTACAAAATGAATCTTCTCAGCCAAATCTAGATTTGCATAACCATCTACACTTCCTTAAATCCCTTCCCCATGTCAGAGCTTGGTGGGAAGGTTATTTGGAGAGGTACATTTCAGATGAATATACACCATTCGGGAGAGAAACCACTTGAGCAGCCTTTGTAGAAGCCTTAAAGGAGGATTTATACCCTATCGAAAACTACGATGACCGATACATGAGATGGATGACTCTGTGTCAGAAAAGAGATCAGACAACGTCGGAGTACACTAACATATTTCATACCTTGCACTCAAACATGGGTATCAAAGACTCTAAGAAACACTTGGTTTTGAAGTATCACAGTGGTCTGCACATGTACATCCAAAAAGAGATGGATCTCTTGGAAATCTCCTCACTAGAAGTTGCTTATCGATATGCAATCAAAATCGAAAAAAAATTCAAGCAACAGAGTAAGTACGAATTCGAGTTTGAAAATATGCCACAATAGAAGAATCACAAAGGAAACCCTAACTCATAGAATGAAGGGCATATCAGAAAGGATGACCAACCTCAAGAGGTCCATTACAAGACACAAGAAAGGAAGGGTAATGAAATGTTTAAGAAAGACACGGGAAAGTGGCGTGATCTCCACAAAATCCCCTATCACAACACCGATGAACATCACTCGAAACAATCATTGGTGGTCTAACTCAAAGAAAAAGAATGAGAACCTGACTCGGACTTTGATTCAAAGAACAATGAAGGGAAACAAATCATCGATGCAGAACCCACTACTACCATCATAACCACAACAATACAATCGGAAGAACCAGAGGAGATTGAGGATGAGGAGTTCATCTTCCACTCACAGATGTGGCTAAAGGGGACCCCACTGCATTTCATTGTTGAAAACAGGATTCAGAAGAACATGATCTCATCTGAGCCTATTAAGAGATTGAAGTTTCCAATGATCCCACACCCCCAACCATACACCATTGGTTGGTTGAGTCGAGGAGAAGATATTCATTTCATCCAACAGTGTCGCATGCCCTATGGAATCAATCCCTTCAAGGATGAGGTGATGTGTGATATTCTTTTAGGAAAACCATATATGTGGAAACATCACGCTATCTATGAGTCTCATCCACGTAGTGTCATTGTTACTCTGGGAAGTTATCTCTACAGGGTAACAAAGGTAGCTCCGACTACTTCCACTTCATTGATCTCAAAAACACAATTTTGCAACGTAATCTATGATACCAAAATATTTTTCGTCTTCACGACCACTATAGCCTCGAACCTAGATGTTTCTATCCAGTAGAACCAAGTTGATGAGATTGTAGAGGAGAACAAAGAGAATGAGAGTCTTCCACATGCTCAACATAACTCTATTGGCCACATCTCATTCCAGGTGTGCTTTGGATTCCAAACATTAGGCCCCATTGATATAACTCTTCTTGTTTCATATTCACTGACAAAGTCCTCCCACACTCATACCAAGGCATATTATGCATCTAGATCTGTTGAATGGATCCAACACCTCCAACAAGTTCACGACATCCTTCCACAGGAAAAGTACAAGAAGGACATCTACTTCAACAAGTCAAGCGATTCACCAAGTTTCAGATTCAACATAAGTTTCCCCATATCCCGGGGGAACTTGACACAATGGGGACCATTGCTTCCAAAGGGGGGATGAATGATCCAGGTGTATCTTGTTGGCCATCCACCTTTTCCATTGAATCAACATTTCAAACCTATGATTTTGATAAACTGTAATATTCACCCTTTTGATGGGGAATGGAATGTAATGCCATATTCATTTGTTAACTACAAACATCATGTAATGATTTCCTAGTGGTGTTATGTACATGCCTACAACATTGCGTTAATGCACCAAACCTCATTAGAACTTTGCAGTTAAGTGCGCTTGGGATAGAGTAATACTAGTATGGGTGATCATCTCGGAAGTGCTAGTGTTTTACATGCCTATGAAAGTTTACAAACTTAGATTAATTTATCCCACATGCATCATGGGAATTGTTCTCCTCTCACTCTCTCATATATAAATGAGGTGAAGGAGGACCTTTAAGCATTCAATGGAGTGTGATGTAAATATTGTGCGAATGCAGTGTAGCCAACGTCTCTTTCTTTTCAGAGATAAGAAAAAATGTACCCCATTCTGTGTTCTCTGCTATATATTTTGTTTTTGTCTCGTTGACACTTTGACAAATAGACTGATAGAAAATACATAGATTAGCTTCTAATTAAAAAACAATAATTACAATATCTTTAGGGTTCTTATTAAAAACATTAATTTGAAAACCTCCCTTGAATCACTTCGACATTCCCATTTTCATGTTTAGGGGTATGTTAGTTATATTGACCTAAAGTACTTACATTAGACATATCCCTCATACTAGGATGTAGATTGTAAGTTATTTCTTTCCATGTAATGAGAAATAATAAATATTACTCTTTTGAACTCAAGTGAAAAGTTCAATGTTTAATGTAAGGAAGAAAAAAATGGCATATTCGTCATAAAAATCCAAATTTTAAATATATTTTGACCAATATTAATTAATTTTTTGAATACCCAATTATGCTCTATAAATATGCAAGTGAACAAAATTTTATATTCACCTTAAAAGTTATCATTTCAAATAAGTTAAAATCTAATCAACATGTACACTTGTTATAGGGTAGTTTTCCCATAAAATTGTACCTAAAACTTCTATGGAAAGAAATTTTTTATCTATAAAACATTTTATCGAAATATAGTAGAACAAGTTGCACTAAAGTGGTGATGTCCCTATCAAATATAGGAGAAATACATTTAGTGTTAGTCAATTCTTGTAAAAGTAAAGTCAATTCAATTTTTTATTTTGGTATTGAGAAGATATTTCCAATTTTTATATTTTTTTGTGAAACTTTGAGTTATGCCAACTAATTCTATATATTATATATTTTATCTACCAAATACTATATTTTTTTATGTTCATTTGAAAGGAACTTATATACACATAATTATCACACACACACACACACACACACACATATATAGCAATTGTATGCATCATTGTAGTTAACTATGAAAGATTAGAACTATTAATTAGAACTCATGATAACTCTTATTATTTGGGTGGAAAGTTGTAAACTATGTGTTGATTAAATGAAGAAAGTTTGAATTTTTTTTTTGAAATGACATAAGAGTGTAAGCATAGCATGAAATTGATTCATTTTGGTTTAAAAGGAGGAACGAAAGCCAAATCTAGACTTGCATAACCATCTACAAAGCCAACATATTTTTTTATTTTTAGAGATAATCTACCCCATTATGTGTTCTCTGCTATATATTTTTATAATCTCTAAGCACCCAAAACCACCTATGTTGATTGAAATTCCACATTAGCTTTAGGAATCATATCTTGACACATTGAGAAATAGACTGATAGATATAAAGTTATGTCGTTTTCTCACATTTTCTATTAGCAGTTCATGCTGATGGAAAATACATAGATTAGCTTCTAATTAAAAAAATTAATTACAAATCTTTAGGGTTCTTATTAAAAACAATAATTTGAAAACCTTCCTTGAATCACTTTGACATTCCCATTTTCGTGTTTAAGGGTATGCTAGTTATATTGACCTAAAGTACTTACATTAGACATATCCCTCATACTAGGATGTAGAATGTAAGTTATTTATTTCCATGTAATGAGAAATAATAGATATTACTCATTTGAATTCAAGTGCAAAGTTCAATGTTTTATGTAAGGAAGAAAAGAAAATCACATATTCATCATAAAAATCCAAATTTTAAATATATTTTGACCAATATTGATTACTTTTTTGAATATCCAATTATGCTCTATAATATGAAAGTGAAGAAAATTTTCTATTCACCTTAAAAGTTAGAATTTCAAATAAGTTAAAATCTAATCAACATGTACACTAGTTATAGGGTAGTTTTCCCATAAAATTGTACCTAAAACTTCTATGGAAGGAAAACTAAATTCTCTCTAAAACATTCTATGAAAATATATTAGAACAAGTTGCAGTGATGATGTCCCTACCAAATATAGGAGATATACATTTAGTGTCAGTGAATTCTTGTATAAGTAAAGTCAATTCCTTTTTTTTATTCTGGTAGTGAGAAGATATGTCCAATTTTTATTTTTGTTGTGAAGCTTCGATTTATGCCAACTAATTCTATATATTACATATTTTATCTACCAAATAATATATTTTTTATGTTCATTTGAAAGGAACTTATCTACATATACTTATCACATATTGAAATTATAGTGAGATTCTATACTAGATCGGACATTGCACATGTAGTGGGAGTTTTGAGTAGGTGTATTTCAAAACCAGGGAAGGAACATTGGACAATAGTAAAGAGGGTCTTCATGTATCTTTTTGGCACTACCAGTTATGGATTGTGCTACCAGGGAAGACCAGGATTGGACAGAGTGGTGGACATACATGGATTTGTTGATGCAAACTGGGTTGGAGATCTGGATCATAGAAGATCTACAAGTGGGTATGTGTTTAACCTATTTGGAGGAGAAATCAGTTGGATGAGAAAAAGACAAGTTGTAGTGGCACTCTCAAATATAGAAGTTGAATAAATGGCATCCACTCATGCAAGCAAGGAATTAGTATGCTTACAAACATTGTGTTCAGGTATTAGGTTGGTACAACAAGTAGTGAGATTAGATTGTGATAGTTAGATTGAAATATTATTGGTAAAGAACCCAACTTATCATTCGAAGAAAAAACATATTGATATTCAGTATCACTTTGTACGAGACATGGTTGAAGAAAAGAAGGTGTTGCTAGAAAAGGTTGACACTTTGAAGAATGTCGCAGATTCATTGACAAAGTCTATGAGCACAGAGAAGTTCTCCTGGTGTAGAGAAACAATGGGCATTGTTGCCCTGGATTGTTCACTATGTAATCCTATGAACCCTCGTATGAAAAGAAAACAACAAGTGAGAGAATGTTGGGTATGTGTTATATTATTTTCATGTGTGTGTGTGGGTGCATCAGATTCGACAACTGTGTCTGATGATCCCAACTTCCATCGCTCTATGTGTCATGTGCATCGGGCACTTTCCTAGAAGGGTCCCAGGGGAGGTAGGTTTGGCCCCCCTAGTTACGCACAACCTTCGGCTCTGGGCAGAAGGGAAGCACCCCGAAATTTCTTTTTGGGCAGTTTTTTCTATTTTAGCGGATTTTTCTATTTTTAGAGGTTTTCTAAATTAATCCTGGATTATGGGATTAAGGTTTTGGTAGCTACAGAATACCTAAAACATTATATATATTGTATGGTGAATGGTGAAATTAAGACAATGAAGAGTTGAAAGGTGCGGCACCAAGGAAGGATGGTTTTCTCCTGGTTAAGGGTTTCCTACGTAAATCTATGTGTACTATGTGTATGAAGCCTTGATTAATTTCTGTTTTTCTTAAGAATATGTATGCATTTCTTTAATTCACAAGTTTAAAACTTAGAATTATCACATCTTCAAATTATATATATATATATGTGTGTGTGTGTGTGTGTGTGTGTGTGTGTGTGTGTGTGTGTGTGTGTGTGTGTGTATCTATGTATGTATGTAATAATTGTATGCAGAGTTGTAGTTAACTATGAAAGCTTAGAACTATTAATTAGAACACATTATAACTCTTATTATGTGGGTGGAAAGTTGTAAACTAGATGTTGATTAAATGAAGAAAGTTTGAAATTTTTCTTTGAAATGGCATACGAGTGTAAGAATAGAATGAAATTGTTTCATTTTGATTTAAAAGGAGGAACTAAAGACAAATATAGACTTGCATAACCATCTACAAACTTAGAACCTTTACAACTTATGGAAGAAAATTCACGTGTACAAAATGAGTATTCTCATTATTATTATTGTTTGTTATATATATTATAAAAAAAGACAATGTGACAAAATCATAAAAGATTCACATTAAAATTGGATTTCTAAATCTCCATTAATTTTATTTTCTTCCTCTTCCTTTATTTTTATTTATTGTGCCCTGTGACTAAAAGTTGAGGGTCGAAAGAGGAAGTATCCAATGGTAATAAAATTAAGTGTCGTGTATTTTGCATTCAACATGCCCTGAATCGACCGTGCATATACTCTTCTCGTACTGAAGATTAGTAGAAGAAGATTCTCCCATGGAAAATTCCCATTCGACTTGCACTATGTGTGAGATATCTAGAACTCTTTGGTTTTTTATGACAATGGAAACACATCAAATACTAAAAGTTGGATAAATAATAAAAAGTTGGATAAATAAAAAGTAGAGTGTGAGATTATCTGTAAGCCCATTCATTGTCGTACCACGTGACTACTTTAGTCATGTCCTCTCCCACAACCATGGTGAGTGTAGTATCTATGGTCACTGAAGAGAGGGAACTGCGAAAGTCCATAGACACCAATGACTAATCACACACTGCAAGAATTCCTTTGGGAGATTCATTCGTAGCAGTGGTCTTGAATACTTTCTTCACATACTTTATCATGATTCCTGGGAGAGGTACATCGTGGATGAATATACACCATTCGGGAGAGAACCCACTTGGGCGGCCTTTGTAGAAGCCTTAAAGGAGAAATTTGACTCTTCCAGAAACTATGATGACCAGTACATTAGATGGATGAATCTGCGTCAGAAAAGAGATCAAACAGTGTCGAAGTACACTAACATATTTCGTACCTTGCACTCAAAGATGGGTATCAAAGAATCCAAGCGACACCTGCTTTTAAACTATCACACTCATTTTCACAGGTATATACAAAAAGATATGGATCTCTTGGACATATTCTCACTAGAAGTTTCTTATTGATATATAGTCAAAATCTTACAAAAAATCAAGCAATAGAGTAAGCGAAAATTCGAGTTTGAAAATACACCACAACAGAAGCATGGAAAAGGAAACCCTAAGTCATAGAGTGAAGGAAATATAAGAAAGGAGGGCCAACCTCAAGAGAGACATTACACAACACAAGAAAAGAAGGGTAACGGGAAGTTTAAGAAAGACACGAGAAAGTGGTGTGATCTCCACAAAATCCCCTAACACAACAACAATGAACATCGCTCAAAAAAATCATTGGTGATCGAACTCAAAGAAAACAAAACAGAACCTGACTCAGAATTTGATTCAAATCACAATGAAGGGAAATAGATCACTGATGCAGAACCCATTGCTACCATCATAGCCACAAAAATACAACCAGAAGAACCATAGGAGCTTTAAGATGAGGAGTTCCTCTTCCACTCACAGATGTGGATAAAGAGGACCCCACTGCATTTCATTGTTGACAATGGGAGCTAGAAGAACATGACCTCAGTTGAGGTTGTCAAGATATTGAAGTTTCCAATGATGCCACACCCCCAACCATACACCATTAGATGGTTGAGCTGAGGAAGAGACATTCATTTCAGTAGATAGTGTCACATGTCATATGACATCAAGCCCTTCAAGGATGTGGTAGTGTGTGATATTATTTTAGGAAAACCATATATGTGGAAATTTTGCGCTATCTATGAGTCTCATCCCTACAGTGTCATTGTTAATCTGTGAGGTCAGATCTACAGGGTACCAGAGGTAGCTGCGACTACTACCTCTTGATTGATCTTGGAAAAACAAGGCCACAATGTAATCTTTGATACCACAAATTTTTCCCTCTTCACGATCCAGTCAGACGGTGAACTAGAGGTCACTACGACCACTATAGCCACGACCCCAGATGTTTCTATCTAGTAGAATAAGGTTGATGATATTGTAGAGGAGAACGAAGAGAATGAGAGTCTTCCACATTTTCAACATAACTCTATTATCCACATCCCGTTCTAGGTGTGATTTGGGTTCCAACCATTATCCCCATTGATACAACTATTTGAGTTGCATCTTCACTAACAAAGTCCTCTGATGCAGGAGCATCTCTCCATGCAGTCAGCCAGCCAACCAGCCACATCAACGCGCATGCATTCATGTGCTGAAAGGGAGGCACAGACTCATTTTAAATTTCGAATTGAATGTAATTAAATGTATTAGGCTGTTGAGCCATAGAAGCCATGCCTTTGCGCACGCTGCAGATAAGATAGGCATTTAATGTGTGTCATGGATGAGATCTAGATCCATACGATGGACTAGACAGCCATTGATTCTAATTAATTAGAGTAGGTGAACCTGGAGGGAAGCGCTAAGAGCCTCTCAGGTAAAAGAGATTTTCATATCTCATTTTGAGTTACTGATGCATGTAGAGCAGAGTAGAATGAGAGCGAGAGAGCTCAATAATGCCATTGTAAAGATACAAGCATTTTCTCCATTTATAATACAAACAATAGTTTTCCTGCATGTCGTCCTGTGATATGGCGATATCTGTATGTGTTCCTTTTATTCTGTAAATGTATGTTGTGGATGTCAGGTTGAGGGTCTTTGAGGTTTCATTTCAGGAGGACATGACAGAGTGTTGCGGACTCTGAATACCAGTGCATGAGTGCACTTCTGAACTCTGAGGAGTCAGACAGAGACATGTTGAGGCACAGGACTGGAATCAATAACTTAGGGAAAGACCTTTGAGGTTGTTGAACACTTCAAGAGGTAAGGTTGTGTGGTTGAGACACAGTTGCAGACAGAATCGTGGAAGATTCTGTAGAGCTCTGCCAAGTGGGCATTGAATATACGCACGGGTTGTGTTAGAGAAGAAATCCATTGTGAGTTCAGACAAGAAGACCAGAATCATTGAGGATTTTGAGGGCTCTACCAGGAAGGCATTGAGCAGGTGCAAAAGGTGCATAGGAATCCAGAACTACTGAACGTTCTGTGGGAGAAGAGACTCCGCCAGGAGGGCATTGAGGAAGGTTGTAGACAGGCATGGGGTGAAGGGAACTCTTTGAGTTCTGAAGTTGAAAGAAGATTCCACTGAGGGACCTTTACTAGGTTACTGAATACCCAAGGAACTCAGCCATTTAGGTTGCTTGAGTAGGAGAGCCAAGAAGGCATCTTATTCTCCATTTGAGGGAGAAGAAAGAAAAATTCCCTTAAGGGGTCTGAGCACATGAAGAATCTCAAGAGAGACAACACTAGCGTGTGCATGAAGAGACTCTGCAGGAGCGCAGATGTCGGAATCCTTTAAGGATTCAAGAAGAAATATTAGGAAGGTGAGTGATTTTACGCACGAAGTCGTAACTGCAAGGAGTGCAGAGACCGAAGACATATATGGAGGAGTTCAGAGTAACTAAATATCAAGAGGGTTATCGCTGCATACACGCAACGGGAACTCAGAGGAAGGATCTCACAGAGGAAAGGGCCCAAGGGTCGAAACCCTTGAGAACAGGAAGTTCTTCCAAGCACAGGAAGAAAGCATACAGGAAGCTCAGAAGAGCTCAGCAGCCGTCAGATCGGCATGAAGAGAACAGAGCTGGACCATTGGAATTCTACATTCAGGAGGCGCATAGGAGAAGTGCACGGGAGATTTGATCTGAGCCATTAGATCTCGTCAAGAGAACCCGACAACCATTGGATCAGGAGAAGGTGTGCAGAGGTTAAGCCTCATGAGAAGTGTAGGGAAGGAAGATGAGTCTGAGCCGTTGGATTTGGTGCAGGGTCGTCGACAACCGTCAGATCTGTGGAAGCTGCATGAGGGTTAGCAGTCGGGATATCGGCCATCAGGAAATCTGAGTTCTTGAGGTTGTGTGGGTTGGAGCAGCATCAGTTGTGAAATCCCGATGGGATCTGGACCGTCCGTTGGCAGAGGGGCACGTGGGAGAGATCCAGCGCCATCGGCGTTTAGGCGTATCGGGAAATCGACGTTCCCATGGACAAGAGAATCGAGGAAATCCAAGTGAAAACCCCGACGAGATCTGAGCCATCCATCTGAGGGATAGGTGTCGGAGATCGAACAACCATCGGCATATCATCAATCAGGAAATCGGAGTTCCTGAGGACAAGAGTAACGGAACGTCGAAAATCTCAAAATCTCGACATAATCGGGATCGTCCATCTAGGAGGACGCATGGAAACGATCAACGCACAGGGGAAAGGCCGCGACGGGAGTCAGCGTGAAGGACAGGTGTCAGTCACCTGGGAAGAGTCGAGAATCGGGATATCGGAGATCCCGGGCACATAGGTTTCGTGCATTTTATAATCGCGATACGTGATTTCCCGACACCATCAGAACCGTCCGTTCAGTGGACACGTGGTAGAGATATACACCATCAGAGGAAGTCTCGATAGGAGGTCGTTCATCGACTAATCAGGAATCGGTATATCAGGGATCCTGGTGACGAGAGTTTTGTGCATTGGAAAATCGCGATACGCGATTTCTCGATAAGGCTTTGGAGCATGGGAGCCAGCTGTCATCATAGAAAAGGAGGAGAGCAGGTGGCAGATTTTCGAGACAGGTGAAAGGACCGTTGATAGATCAACGACCGAGACCCATCGGAGGATCGGGGATCGGAGATTCGGGAGTTCTGAGTACATGTGTAGTTCTTTGATAATTACAAGAACAATGCATGTATGGGAGCTAAACTCTCTCCTAGGTTCGTGGGACCTTTCGAGATTGTGGAGAGAAAGAGGCCGTGGCCTATCGACTAGCCTTGCCTAATTCTTTGAGGCATATGCATGATGCTTTTCATGTATCTGTTTGAGACATTATGTTAGTGATCCTACACATGTGATTGACATGAGTTCCTTGCATGTATCGGACGAGGGAGCGCTCACGGCTGAGCCAGTCCGCATTTTA
>ML794004.1:78066-103379 GCA_009831015.1 Picea engelmannii
GAAAGGAAGGAAGAAAGGGGGGACGGGAAGCGTAACGATACGCTGTCGAACCGTGGCTTGACGGATTGCTTGTGTGGAGTTGGGTATATCTCAGCTGTTTTGGAGTGGTAGCTCAGCCGTTGAGGCTTGCTGAGACGCTATTCAAATTATGGTTCTTGTGTGGCCCCTTTGCGGCTCGGGGGGCTAAGGGGGAAGAAGAGTACCCCTAGCGTTGGCTGGGAGGTACCGGTGAGCTTTCTTTGGTCGGCAAGCAGAAGCATCACGGAGCGAGGGAAGCGGCACAGCACGAGGGACGTCTCCGAAGCGAGCGTGTGGCTAAGGTATGATTTAAACTGGTAAAGTATAATGCATTTTACTTCCGGTAATTTAATGTTATTGATGTTGAAATCGTGGAATTTTTATGGCATTTGTATATTCGGCAATTTCGGTTCTGCAAGATTGTGTGAGTTGTTCTGGCAGTGTTAAAAATTTTACCGTCGTTTTGGCCATGAGAAGCATATAGTTTGTTGAGCGTTTTTGGGAACGCACGGTGACGATAGGAGGTCGTTACAGTACATGTGTAGCTCGACACCGAAAACTCCAAAATCCCGATGGAGAGTTATTGCTGAGGTCATATAGGAGGCGGTCACATGGACTATGGTATAGCCGGGAAGGGCTAGAGCTGATATGGAAGGAACCATCGAGGATCAGAGATTCACGAGTCTCAAGGACTTGTGAATCGTGACATTGAAAGTGTCGAAACTCCGATGGAGGGTTTGACTACGGTCACATAGAGACAGGTCATATAGACCATGTTCTAGCCAGGAGGGCTAGCGCACAAAGGACACATCAGGTCTGGAGGATTGAAACCCCGATAGGAAGGTAAGAACACAGTCTTATTGGAGAGTGGTCATATGGACCCGGGCCTAGTCAGGAGAGGCTAAGGCAGTAGAAGCGCACATCGGCAATCGGAGATCAGGGATTCACGAGGACAACGGTTTGTGATGGTGGAAAGTCCAAAACCCCGAACCCCGATAATTGAGTCAGGGAGAAGTCACGGTCTGGTGCAGAGTCCGTGAGCAAGTGAGAAAGGACCTGTGGATCGGGTATGCACATTGATTCCGAGAGGAATCAAAAGAGCCGATTCAGCTTAGGAGGAAGGGGATTTGTAAACGATCCTGTGAGCGGGTGAGTCTGAGGTGTAGGAACACCCACGTCTGCATCATCCTCCCACACTCATACCAAGGAATATTATGTATCTAGATCCGTTGAACGGATCCAACACCTCCAATAGGTTTATGACATCCTTCCACATGAAAAGGACAAGCCATACATCTTTTTGTTGTGAAGCTTTGAGTTATGCCAACTAATTCTATATATTACGTATTTTATATACAAAATAATATATTTTGTCTAAATAGTGACGTATGTTCATTTGAAAGAAACTTATGTACATATAATTATGACATATTGAAATAATATATATATATAGGAATTGTATGGATCATTTTAGTTAGCTATGAAATCTTAGAACTATTAATTAGAACTCATTATAACTCTTATTATGTGGGTGGAGAGTTGTAAACTAGGTGTTGATTAAATGAAGAAAGTTTAAATTTTTTCTTTGAAATGGCATAAGAGTGTAAGCATAGCATGAAATTGTTTCATTTTGGTTTAAAGGGAGGAAAATAATCCAAATATAGACTTGCATAGCCATCTACAAACTCATAATATATAAAACTTCTAGAAGAAAATGAGCATGTACAAAATGAATATTCTCAACCAAATCTAGACTTGCATAACCATCCACACCTCCTTAAAGTCCTTCCTCATGTTAGATCTTGGTGGGAAGGTTACTGGGAGAGGTACATCGCAAATGAATATACACCATTTGGGAGAGAACCCACTTAGGCGGCCTTTGTAGAAGCCTTAAAGGAGAAGTTCTATCATGTCAGAAACTATGATGATTGGTACATGAGATAGACGAATCTGCGTCAGAAAATAGATTAGATAGTGTTAGATTACACTAACATATTTCATACCTTTCACTCAAATATGGATATCAAAGACTCCAAGCGACACTTGGTTTTGAAGTATCACAGTGGTATGCACATGTACATCCAAAAATAGATGGATCTCTTGGACATATCCTCACTGGAAGTTGCTTATTGATATGCAGTCAAAATCGAACAAAAATCAAGCAATCGAGTAAGAGAAAATTCGATTTTGAAAATACACCACAACAGAAGCATGGCAAAGGAAACCTTAACTCATATAATTAAGGACAGATAAGCAAGGAGGAACAAACTCAAGAGAGCCATTACAAGACACAAGAAAAGAAGGGTAACGAGAAGTTTAAGAAAGACACGGGAAAGTGGTGTAATCTTCACAAAATCCCCTGACACAACACCAGTGAACGTCGCTCGAAAAAATCATTGGTGGTTGAACTCAAAGAAAAGGAATCAGAACTTGACTCGGAATTTGATTCAAATCACAATGAAGGGAAACATATCACCGATGCATAACCCACCTCTACCATCATAGCCACAACAATACAACTAGAAGAACCACAGTCTCTTGAGGATGACGAGTTCCTCTTTCCCTTGCATATATGGATAAAGGGGACCCCACTGCATTTCATTGTTGACAACAAGAGTCAGAAGAACATGATATCAGCTGAGTTTTTCAAGATATTTCATTTTCCAATGATGCCACTCCCCCAACCATACACCATCGGATGGTTGAGCCAAGGAAGAGACGTTCATTTCAGCCAACAGTGTCACATGTCCTATGGCATCAAGCCCTTCAAGGATGCAGTGTTGTACGATATTCTTTTAGTAAAACCATATATTTTAAAATGTCATGCTATCTATGAGTCTCATTCCTGTATTGTCATTGTTACTCTGGGATGTTAGATCTATAGAGTACCAGAGGTAGCTCTGACTAGTACCACTTCATTGATCTTGGAAAAACAATACTGCGATGTAACCTATGATACCACAAATTTTTCCCTCTTCACGATCCAGTCAGATGGTGAACTGGAGGTCACTACGACCACTATAGCCTTGACCCCAGATGTTTATATCTATTAGAAGTAGGTTTATGAGATTATATAGGAGAACAAAGAGAATGAGAGTCTTCCACATGTTCAACATAACTCTATTGGCCACATCTCGTTCCATGTGTGCTTTGGGTTCCAACCATTAGGCCCCATTGATATAACTCTTCTTATTGCATCTTCATCAAAAAATTCCTACCACACTCATACCAAAGAAGATCATGCATCCATATCTGTTTCAGGATCCAACACCTCCAATATGTTCATGACAACCTTCCATAGGAAAAGTACAAGAAGTACATCTACTTCAACAAGGAAAATGACTCACCAAGGTTTAGATTCAACAAAAGTTTCTGCATCTCCCGAGGGAGCTTGACACAATGGGGACCGTTGCTTCCAAAGGGGGAAGGAATGATCCAGGTGGATCTCGGTGGCCATCCACCTTTTCCATTGAATCAACATTTCAAGCCTATGATTTTGATAAACCATGATATTCAACCTTTTGATGGGGAATGGAATGTAATGCCATATTCATTTGTTAATTACAGACATCATGTAATGATTTCCTAGTGGTCTTATGTACATGCCTACAACATGGCGTTAATGCATTGAATCCCATTAGAACTCCTCAAATAAGCACATCAGGATAGAGTAATACCGGCATGGGTGACCGCCAGGGAAGTCCTAGTGTTTTACATGCCTATGGAATTTTATAAACTTAGACTAATTTATCCCACATATATCATGGGAATTGTTTTGTTTTTGTCTCGTTTATTTTTTAGCCTTGAAT
This sequence comes from Picea engelmannii, assembly GCA_009831015.1. Classification (NCBI taxonomy): domain Eukaryota; kingdom Viridiplantae; phylum Streptophyta; class Pinopsida; order Pinales; family Pinaceae; genus Picea; species Picea engelmannii. The sequence goes on from ML794004.1 coordinate 81,894, forward strand.
CAGTTCATCATTCCCATTTGCTTGTTTAGGGGGTATGCTAGTTATATTGACCTAAAGTACTTACATTAGACATATCCCTCATACTAGGATGTGGAATGTAAGTTATTAATTTCCATGTAATTAACAATAATAGATATTACTCTTTTGAACTCATGTGCAAAGTTCAATGTTTTATGTAAGGAAGAAATAAAAAAGGCATTTTCAACATAAAAGGCCAAATTTTGAATATATTTTGACCAATGTTGATTACTTTTTTGAATACCCAATTATGCTCTATAAATATTAAAGTGAACAAAATTTTCTATTCACCTTAAAAATTATAATTTCAAATAAGTTAAAATCTCATCAACATGTGCACTAGTTATAGGGTAGTTTTCCCATGAAATTGTACCTAAAACTTCTATGGAAGGAAAACTAAATTCTCTCTAAAACATTCTATGGCAATATATTAGAACAAGTTGTAGTGGTGATGTCCCTACCAAATATAGGAGAAATACATTTAGTGTCAGTCAATTCTTGTATAAGTAAAGTCGATTCAATTTTTTATTTCAGTAATGAGAAGCTATGTCCAGTTTTCATTTTTGTTGTGAAGCTTAGATTTATGCCAACTAATTCTATATATTACATATTTTATCTACCAAATAATATATTTTTTATGTTCATTTGAAATGAACTTATCTACATATAATTATCACACATTGAAATTATATATATATATATATATATATATATATATATATATATATATATATATATATATATATATATATAATATTTGTATGCATGGTTGTAGTTAACTATGAAATCTTAGAACTATTAATTAGAACTCATTATAATTTTTATTATGTGGGTGGAAAGTTGTAAACTAGATGTTGATTAAATGAAGAAAGTTTGATTTTTTTCTTTGAAATAGCATAAGAGTGTAATCATAGCATGAAATTGTTTCATTTTGGTTTGAATGGAGGAACATAAGCCAAATCTAGACTTTCATAACCATCTACAAACTCAGAACCACCTTTAAAATGTATGGAAGAAAATGCACATTTACAAAATGAGTATTCTCATTATTATTATTATTATTGTTTTTTATATAATTATAAAAAAGACAATGTGACAAAAGCATAAAGATTCAGATTAAAATGGGATTTCAAAATCTCCATTAATTTTATTTTCTTCGTCTTTATTCATTTTTATTTATTGTGCTCTGGTACTAAAAGGTGAGGGTCAAAAGAGGAAATAGCCAACGGTAATAAAATTAAGTTTCGTGTATTTTGCATTCAACGTGCTCTTAATCGACCGTGAATATATTGTTCGCGTACTGAAGAGAAACAGAAGAAGATTTTCCCGTGGAAAATGCCCATCCGGTTTGAAAGCTTATAACTATTAATTATAACTCATTATAAGTATTATTATGTGGGTGGAGAGTTGTAAACTAGGTGCTGATTAAATGAAGAAATTTTGAATTTTTTCTTTGAAATGGCATAAGAGTGTAAGCATAGCATGAAATTGTTTCATTTTGGTTTAAAAGGAGGCACAAAAGACAAATATAGACTTGCATAACCATCTACAAAATCATAATCTATAAAACTTCTAGAAGAAAATGAGCATGTACAAAATAAATATTCTCAACCAAATCTAGACTTGCATAACCATCCACACCTCCTTAAATCCCTTCCCCGTGTCAAAGCTTGGTGGGAAGGTTACTGGGAGAGTTACATCGCGGATGAATATACACCATTCAGGAGAGAACCCACTTGGGCGGCCTTTGTAGAAGCCTTAAAGGAGAAGTTCTAACCTGTCAGAAACTATGATGACCAGTACATGAGATGGACGAATCTACGTTAGAAAAGAGATCAGAAAGTGTCAGAATACACTAACATCTTTCATACCTTGCACTTAAATATGGGTATCAAATACTCCAAGCGACACCTGGTTTTGAAGTATCACAGTGGTCTGCATAGGTACATATAAAAAGAGATGGATCTCTTGGACATATCCTCACTGGAAGTTGCTTATTGATATGCAGTCAAAATTGAACAAAAAATCAAGCAATAGAGTAAGTGAAAATTTGATTTTGAAAATACGCCAACAAAAAAACATGGAAAAGGAAACCCTATCTCATAGAATGAAGGACTGATAAGAAAGGAGGGCCAACCTCAAGAGATCCATTACAAGACATAAGAAAAGAAGGGTAATGGGAAGTTTAAGAAAGACACCGGAAAGTGGTGCGATCTCCACAAAATCCCCTGGCACAACACCAATGAACGTCGCTCAAAAACATCATTAGTGGTCGAACTCAAAGAAAAAGAATCAGAACCTGACTTAGACTTTGATTCAAATCACAATGAAGGGAAACAAATCATTTATGTAGAACCCACTGCTACCATCATAGCCACAACAATAAAATTAGAAGAACCATAAGAGCTTGAGGATGAGGAGTTCCTCTTCCACTCGTAGATGTGTATAAAGGGGACCCCACTGCATTTCATTGTTGACAACGTGAGTCATAAGAACATGATCTCAATCAAGTTTGTCAAGGTATTGAAGTTTCCAAGGATGTCACACCCCCAACCATACAACATCGGATGGTTGAGCCGAGGAAGAGACATTCATTTCAGCCAACAGTGTCGCATGTCCTATGGCATCAAGCCCTTCAAGGATGTGGTATTGTATGATATTCTCTTAGGAAAACCATATATGTGGAAATGTCACACTATCTATGACTCTCATCTCTACAGTGTCATTGTTACTCTGGGAGGTTAGATCTATAGTGTACCAGAGGTAGCTCTAACTACTACCACTTCCTTGATCTCAGAAAAACAATGCTGCAATGTAATCTCGGATACCACAATTTTTTCCCTCTTCATGATCAAGTCAGAAGGTGAACTGGAGGTCACTATGACCACTATAGCCTCGACTCCAGATATTTCTATATAGTAGAAGCACATTGATGAGATTGTAGAGGAGGATGGAGAGAATGAGAGTCTTCCACATGTTCAACATAACTCTATTGTCCACAACTTGTTTCAGGTGTGCTTTGGGTTCCAACCATTAGCCCGCTTTGATATAAATCTTCATGTCACATATTCATAGACAAAGTCCTCCCACACTCATACCAAGGAATATCATACATCCATATCTATTGAATGGATCCAACACCTACAATAGGTTCACGACAGCCTTCCATGGGAAAAGTACAAGAAGTACATCTACTTCAACAAGGAAAGTGACTCACCAAGGTTCAGATTCAACAGAAGTTTCCCCATCTCCTGAGGGAACTTGAAACAATGGGGACTATTGCTTCCAAATGGGGGAGGAATGATCCAGGTGGATCTCGATGGTCATCCACCTTTTCCATTGAATCAACATTTCAAGCCTATGATTTTGATAAACCATGATATTCACCTTCTTGATGGGGAATGGAATGTAATTCCATATTCATTTGTTAATTACAAACATCATGTAATGATTTCTTAGTGGTCTTATGTACATTCCTACAACATAGCGTTAATGCATTGAATCCCATTAGAACTCCGCAGTTAAGCGCCTCGGGATAGAGTAATACTGTGATGGGTGACCGCCAGGGAAGTCTTAGTGTTTTGCATGCCTATGGAATTTTATAAACTTAGAATAATTTATCCCACATGCATCATGGGAATTGTTCTCCTCTCACTCTCTCATATATAACTGAGGTGAAGGAGGCCCCTTGAGCATGCAATGGAGTTTGATGTAAAGATTGTTGCGAATGAAGCATAGCCAACATCTTTTTCTTTTCAGAGATAATCTACCCCATTTTGCGTTATATTTTGTTTTTGTCTCATTTCATTCTCAACCTTGAATCACTTTGACATTCCTATTTGCTTGTTTAGGGGGTATGCTAGTTATATTGACCTAAAGTACTTACATTAGACATATCCCTCATACTAGGATGTAGAATGTAAGTTATTTATTTCCATGTAATGAGCAATAATAGATATTACTCTTTCGAACTCATGTGTAAAGTTCAATGATTTATGTAAGGAAGAAAAAAAAATGGCATATTAATCATAAAAGACAAAATTTAAATATATTTTGACTAATATTGATTACTTTTTAAAATACCCAATTATGCCCTATAAATATTAAAGTGAACAAAATTTTCTATTCACCTTAAAAGTTAGAATTTCAAATAAGTTAAAATCTAATCAACATGTACACTAGTTATATGATACTTTTACCATAAAATTGTACCTAAAACTTCTATGGAAGGAAAACTAAATTCTCTCTAAAACATTCTATTGAAATATATTAGAACAAGTTGCATTGGTGATGTCCCCACCAAATATAGGATAAATACATTTAGTGTCAATCAATTCTTGTATAAGTAAAGTCAATTCATTTTTTTATTCAGGTAGTGAGAAGATATGACCAATTTTTATTTTTGTGGTGAAGCTTCTAGTTATGCCAACTAATTCTATATATTACATATTTTATCTACCAAATAATATATTTTTTTATGTTCCGTTGAAAGGAACTTATCTACATATAATTATCACATATTGAAATTATATATATAAGAATTGTATGCATAGTTGTAGTTAACTATGAAAGCTTAGAACTATTAATTAGAACTCATTATAACTCTTATTATGTGGGTGGAAAGTTGTAAACTAGATGTTTATTAAATGAAGAAAGTTTGAATTTTTTCTTTGAAATGGCATAAGAGTGTAAGCATAGCATGAAAATATTTCATTTTGATTTAAAAGGAGAAACCAAAGACAAATCCAGACTTGCATAACCATTTACAAACAAAGAACCTTTACAACTTATGAAAGAAAATGCACATGTACAAAATGAGTATCCTCATTATTATTATTGTTTGTTATATATTTTATAAAAAAGACAATGTGACAAAAGCATAAAAGATTCAGATTAAAATGGGATTTCGAAATCTCCATTAATTTTATTTCCTTCCTCTTCCTTTATTTTTATTTATTGTGCCCTTTGACTAAAAGGTGAGGATCGAAAGAGGAAGTATCCAATGGTAATAAAATTAAGTGTCGTGTATTTTTCATTCAACGTGCTCTAAATCCACCGTGCATATATTGTTCACGTACTAAAGAGCAGCAAAAGAAGATTCGCCCATGGAAAATTCCCATCTGGCTTGAGAACTATTAATTAGAACTCATTATAACTCTTATTATGTGGGTTGAGAGTTGTAATTTGGGTGTTGATCAAATGAAGAAAGTTTGAATTTTTTCTTTGAAATGGCATAAGAGTGTAAACATAGCATGAAATTGTTTCATTTTGATTTAAAAGGAGGAACAAAAGCCAAATATAGACTTGCATAACCATCTACAAACTCAGAATATATAAAACTTCTGGAAGAGAATGAACATGTACAAAATGAATATTCTCAACCAAATCTAGACTTGCATATCCATCCACACCTCCTTAAAGCCCTTCCCCATGTTAGAGCTTGGTGGGAAGGTTATTGGGAGAGGTACATTGCATATGAATATACACCATTCGGGAGAGAACCCACTTGGGAGGCCTTTGTAGAAGCCTTAAAGGAGAATTTCTACCCTGTTAGAAACTATGATGACCAGTACATGAGATGGACAAATCTGCATCAGAAAAGAGATCACACAGTGTTAGAGTACACTAACATATTTCACACCTTTCACTCAAAGATGGGTATCAAAGACTCCAAGGGACACCTGGTTTTGAAGTATCATAGTGGTCTGTATAGGTACATCCAAAAAGAGATGGATCTCTTGGACAACTCCTCACTGGAAGTTGCTTATTGATATGGAGTCAAAATCGAACAAAAAACAAGCAATAGAGTAAGCAAAAATTTGAGTTTGAAAATATGCCACAACAGAGGCATAGAAAAGCAAACTCTAACTCATAGAACAAAGGACAGATAATCAAGGAGGGCCAACCTCAAGAGATCCATTATGAGACATAAGAAAAGAAGGGTAACGAGAAGTTTAAGAAATACATGGGAAAGTGGTGTGATCTCCACAAAATCCCTTGCCAAAACACCAATGAATGTCACTCGAAAAAATCATTGGTGGTCTAACTCAAAGAAAAAGAATCGGAACCTGACTTGAACTTTGATTCAAATAACAATGAAGGGAAACATATCATCGATGCAAAACCCATTGCTACCATCACAGCCACAACAATACAACTAGAAGAACCAAAGGAGCTTGAGGATGAGGAGTTCCTCTTCCACTCACAGATGTGGGTAAAGGGGACCCCACTGCATTTCATTGTTGACAATGGGATTCAGAATAACATGATCTCAACTGAGGTTGTCAAGATATTGAAGTTTCCAACGATGCCACACCCCCAACCATGCACCATTGGATGGTTGAGCCGAGGACGAGATGTTCATTTCAGCCAACAATGTCGCATGTCCTATGGCATTAAGCCCTTCAAGGCTGAGGTAGTGTGTGATATTCTTTTATGAAAACCATATATGTGGAAACATCATGCTATCTATGAGTTGCATCCCCGTAGTGTCATTGTTACTCTAGGAGGTCATATCTACAGGGTACCATATCTAAAAAATAGATTTAAACAAGTATAAATTTCGCTAAGTTATCCATACTAGTAATGAGACTTTATTTCATTGAAAAAATGCCAAATAAGAGGTTACAATGATGAGAAATGGTTACAATTAAGAGTATTCATTCATAATTCTCAAATCCATGACACAGTAGCATAGTTGCACTACATACAAATAATTTCACACAATATTGTACTCATTGAATGCATGAGAATGAATAATCCTTGGAAGAAAGTTCATGCTACAAATAATAAGAAATTTCTTAGAATTTATATCCATGGCAATTAACCAAACATGCATATGCTATCTATCATCTTATAGTAATCATTTTAACAAAAAATAACAATTAAAAAATAAATTTGAGCATTTAATGAAGGTATAGGGAGTGAGGCTGAAATCCGTCATTCTTATTCTTGTTTAACCATAAATTCTAAATAGGATATTATCATTTCTCTTATAACCAAAAAAATTAACAATTTTCCCATAAAACATTACAAGCATATTCCTTCCTTGAGTACTCAAACACTTTATATAACTTATATCTTCAACAAAGAGGATTATATCCAAAACTATCCACAAAATTAATTCACTTTACCACAATCCAAATATCTACCAAAAATTCACATTCAATACAAACAACTAAATTCCATTCATTAAGGAAATTATCAAATTTTATTGTTGAGATATCGAAGATCAACTCCATAGTTCGATTGTTGCTCCTAACTCCTCACATTGCAAACTATTGAATGGTCAACTAGTTTCCATCCTACCATACCTAGGGAATTTTTATTTATTTTATACCTTTAAGTTGTGTGGGATCACAATCAAGAAATCAGTGAAAACATTAGTGGGATATGTAGCAATAGTGGGGTCTGTAACCATTGGAGACCCCACTTTTGATAATCTCCTTGTAAAAATTGAAGCTATATTTGAATTAATCTTTTTTGGAACTCCATGCAGCTGTAAAATTTCTCTTATGAACACCTATGCCAACCCATGCCTTATAAGTTTCTTTAGTTGGAATAAAATGTGCATTCTTTGTGATTTTGTCCACCACTACCCAAACAATATGGTGTCTCTTCATTGTCATTGATATTTCTACAATGAAATCCATTTTGATTACCTCCCACTTATGCTATGAAGAGCATGGGGCTACAATAAATGTCATAGATGGAAATGCTCAACATTCACTAGTTGGAACTCTAAACAATTAGATACAAATGTCAAGCCAACTTGGCCATTGATACCATGGATGAGATTAAAGCCGAGAAAGAAAGAAAAAATGGAAAAATGGAAAATATTAACGGTGACCAAAATTCTTATAATACCTCCTTGTGACCTCATTTTGTTGAGTCTTCAATGTTAGGCCCAAGTTTACCATACATGACACTTCCTCATCCTCTCATTCCTACGAATTTGAGGAGATGGCAATATACATATTACTTTTTGCTCCTTGCTCCCTGCACAAAAACTAAGTTCCCAATCTATCTTGGATGGAATGGGTTTGTAATATCTCCACTATAATCCCCAATTTAATTAATGCATAATATAGATATGAATTGTGGTTCTGATCAAACAATGTAATATGGAAATTATATTTCTATTTTCAGATAAATAAATAAAACTACCTACTTTTCTGTTATTATTCTTGAAATTTGCATTTATATTTTCCTTACTTTTTATTTTTTATAATAAAAAATTATATTTAACATCATTCTTTTAAATAAAAACAATATCATATACTTACATTGGAGTGTGTGATCATTATTTTCATTACTTTTTCTTTTTTTATAATAAAAAATGATATTTATCATCTTTCTTTTAATAAAAACATTATCATATACTTACATTTGAGTGCGTGCTCATTGTTCATGTGTATCAAGATGCCTTGAGTGCCTCGTAAGAATAGAAATACTTTTAAAACTTCGACATTCCCATTTTTTTTGTTTAGGGGGTATGCTAGTTGTATTGACCTAAAATACTTACATTAGACATATCCCTCATACTAGGATGTAGAATGTAAGTTATTTCTTTCCATGTAATGAACAATAATAGATATTACTCTTTTGAACTCATGTGCAAAGTTCAATGTTTTATGTAAGGAAGAAAAAAACTAGCATATTCAACATAAAAGGCCAAATTTTAAATATATTTTGAACAATATTGATTACTTTTTTAAATACCCAATTATGCTTTATAAATATTAGAGTGAAAAAAAAATTATATTCACCTTAAAAGTTAGAGGTTCAAATAAGTTAAAATCTAATCAACATTTACACTAGTTATAGGGTAGTTTTCCCATAAAATTGTACCTAAAACTTCTATGGAAGGAAAACTAAATCCTCTCTAAAACATTCTATTGAAATATATTAGAACAAGTTGCAGTGGTGATGTCCCTACCAAATATAGGAGAAAGACATTTAGTGTCAATCAATTCTTGTATAAGTAAAGTCAATTCAATTTTTTATTCTGGTAGTGAGAAGATATGTCCAATTTTTATGTTTGTTGTGAAGCTTCGAGTTATGCCAATTAATTCTATATATTACTTATTTTATCTACCAAATAATATATTTTTTATGTTGATTTGAAAGGAACTTATCTACATATAATTATCACATATTGAAATTATATATATAAGAATTGTATGCATAGTTGTAGTTAACTATGAAAGCTTAGAACTATTAATTAGAGCTCATTATAACTCTTATTATGTGGGTGCAAAGTTGTAAACTAGATGTTGATTAAATGAGGAAAGTTTGAAATTTTTCTTTGAAATGACATAAGAGTATAAGAATAGCATGAAATTCTTTCATTTTGATTTAAAAGGAGGAACTAAAGCCAAATCTAGACTTTCATAACCATGTACAAACACGGAACCTTTACAACTTATGGAAGAAAATGCACATGTAAAAAATGAGTATTCTCATTATTTCTCATTATTATTATTGTTTGTTATATATATTATAAAAAAGACAATGTGACAAAAGCATAAAAGATTCAGATTAAAATGGGATTTCAAAATCTCCATGAATTTTATTTTCTTCCTCTTTCTTTATTTTTATTTAGTGTGCCCTGTGACTAAAAGGTGAGGGTCAAAAGAGGAAGTAGCCAATGGTAATAAAATTAAGTGAGGGTCATTGTTACTTTGGGAGGTCAGATCTACAGGGTACCAGAGGTAGCTTCAACTGCTACCACTTCATTGATCTCGGAAAAACAATGCCGCAATGTAATCGTTGATACCGCAAATTTTTCCCTCTTCACGATCCAGTTAGACGGTGAACTGGAGGTCACTACGACCACTATAGCCTCGACTCTAGATGTTTCTATCTAGTAGAAGTAGGTTGATGAGATTGTAGAGGAGAACAAAGAGAATGAGAGACTTCCACATGTTCAACATAACTCTATTGGCCACATCCCGTTCCAGGTGTGCTTCGGGTTCAAACCATTAGCCCCCATTGATATAACTCTTCTTGTTGCATATTCATCGACAAAGTCCTCCCGCACTCATACTAAGGAATATCATGCATCCATATCTGTTGAACGGATCCAACACCTCCAATAGGTTCACGACAACCTTCCATAGGAAAAGTACAAGAAGTACATCTACTTCAACAAGGAAAGCTACTCACCAAGGTTCAGATTCAACAAAAGTTCTCCCATCTCCCGAGGGAACTTGACACAATGGGGACCATTTCTTCCAAAGGGGGGAGAAATTATCCAGGTGGATCTCAGTGGCCATCCACCTTTTCCATTGAATCAACATTTCAAGCCTATGATTTTGATAAACCATGATATTCACCCTATTGATGGGGAATGGAATGTAATCCAATATTCATTTTTTAATTACAGACATCATGTAATGATTTCCTAGTGGTCTTATGTACATTCCTAAAACATAGCGTTAATGCATTGAATCCCATTAGAACTTTGCAGTTAAGCGCCTCAGAATAGAGTAATACTGGGATGGGTGACCTCCAGCGAAGTCCTAGTGTTTTACATGCCTATGTAGTTTTATAAACTAGGATGCATAATGTAAGTTATTTCTTTCCATGTAATGAGCAATAATAGATATTACTCTTTTAAACTCATGTGCAAAGTTCAATGTTTTATGTAAGGAAGAAAAAAAAATGGCATATTCATCGTAAAATGCCAAATTTTTAATACATTTTGACTAATATTGATTAATTTTTTTAATACCCAAATATACTCTATAAATATTAAAGTGAAAAAAATTTTCTATTCAACTTAAAAGTTAGAATTTCAAATAAGTTAAAATCTAATCAACATGTACACTAGTTATAGGGTAATTTTTCCATAAGATTATACCTAAAACTTCTATGGAAGGAAAACTGAATTCTCTATAAAACATTCTATGGAAATATATTAGAACAAGTTGGAGTGGTGATGTCCCTACCAAATATAGGAGAAATACATTATTTAGTGTCAATCAATTCTTGTATAAGTAAAGTCAATTCATTTTTTTATTCCGGTAGTGAGAAGATATGCCCAATTTTTATTTTTGTTCTGAAACTTCGAGTTATGCCAACTAATTCTATATATTACATATTTTATCTACCAAATAATATATTTTTTATGTTCATTTGAAAGGAACTTATCTACATTTAATTATCACATATTGAAATTATATGTATATAAGAATTGTATGCATAGTTGTAGTTAACTATGAAAGCTAAGAACTATTAATTAGAATTCATTATAAATCTTATTATGTGTGTGGAAAGTTGTAAACTAGATGTTGATTAAACGAAGAAAGTTTGAAATTTTTCTTTGAAATGGCATAAGAGTGTAAGCATAGAATGAAATTGTTTCATTTTGATTAAAAAGGAGGAAAGGGAACCAAATCTAAACTTGCATAACCATCTACAAACTCAGAACCTTTACAACTTCTGGAAGAAAATTCACATGTACAAAATGAGTATTCTCATTATTATTATTATTATTATTATTATTGTTGTTTGTTATATATATTATAAAAAAAGACAATGTGACAAAAGCATAAAAGATTCAAATTAAAATGGGATTATGAAATCTCCATTAATTTTATTTTCTTCCTCTTCCTTTATTTTTATTTCTTGTGGCCTGTGACTAAAAGGAAAGGGTCGAAAGGGAAGTAGACAATGGTTATTAAATTAAGTGTCATGTATTTCACATTCAGCGTGCTCTGAATTGACTGTGCATATATTGTTCATGTAGTGAATATCAACAGAAGAAGATTCACTCGTGGAAAATGTCAATCCGGCTTGAACTATGTGTGCGAGATCTATAACTCTTTGGTTATTTATGACAATGGAAACACATCAAAAACTAAAAGTTGGATAAATAAAAAGGAGAGTGTGAGAATACTTGTAAGGCCATTCATTGTCGTACCACGCGACCACTTTAGTCATGTCCTCTCCCATGACCATGGTGAGTGTAGTATCTATGGTGACTGAAGCGAAGGAAACGTGAAATTCCATGGATACCAACGACTCATCACACACTGCAAGAATTCCTTTGAGAAATTCATTTGCAACAATAGTGTTGAAGACTTTCTTCACATCATCTACTGTGATTCCCTTCTTCCCTACATGCACCACCAAGTCCACCACCAAAACAGTGGGAGTGGGCACACACATATCAATGCAGTGGGATTCTCATCCCTGCAGTGTCACTATTACTTAGGGAGGTCAGATCTACAAGGTACCATAGGTATCTTCTACTACTACCACTTCATTGATCTTGGAAAAACAATGACATAATGTAATATCTGATATCACAAATTTTTCCCTCTTCACGATCCAGTCTGACGGTGAACTAGAGGTCACTACGACCACTATATCCTCAACCCCAGATGTTTCTATCTAGTAGAAGAAAGTTAATGAGATTGTAGAGGAGAACAATAAGAATGAGAGTCTTCCACATGTTCAACATAACTCTATTGGCCACATCTCGTTCTAGGTGTGCTTTGGGGTCCAACCATTAGCTCCCATTGATATAACTCTTCTTGTTGCATCTTCATTGATAAATTCCTCCCACACTCATACCAAGTAATATCATGCATCCATATATGTTGAACGGATCCAACACCTCCAATAGGTTCACTACAACCTTCCAGAGGAAAAGTACAAGAAGTACATCTACTTCAACAAGGAAAGCGACTCATCGAGGTTCAGATTCAATAGAAGTTTCCCCATCTCCCTAGGGAACTTGACACAATGGGGAATATTGCTTCCAAAGGGGGGGAGGAATGATCCAGCTAGATCTCGATGGCCATCCACCTTTTCCATTGAATCAACATTTCAAGCCTATGATTTTTATAAACCATGATATTCACCCTTTTGATGGGGAATGGAATGTAATGCCATATTCATTTGTTAATTACAGACATCATGTAATGATTTCCTAGTGGTCTTATGTACATTCCTACAACATAGCATTAATTCATTGAATCCCAATAGAACTACGCAGTTAAGCACGTCGGGATAGAGTAATATTGGGATGGGCGACTGCAAGGGAAGTCCTAGTGTTTTACATGCCTATGAAATTTTATAAACTTAGACTAATTTATCCCACATGCATCATGGGAATTGTTCTCCTCTCACTCTCTCATATATGAGTGAGGTGAAGGAGGCCCCTTAACCATGCAATGGAGTGTGATGTAAATATTGTTGCAAATGAAGCGTAGCCAACATATTTTTCTTGTCAGAGATAATCTATCCCATTCTGCATTATATTTTGTTTTTGTATCGTTTCGTTCTCAGCCTTGAATCACTTAGACATTCCCATTTTCTTGTTTAGGGGGTATGCTAGTTATATTGACCTAAAGTACTTACATTATACATATCCCTCATACTAGGATGTAGAATGTAAGTTATTTCTTTCTATGTAATGAGCAATAATATATATTACTCTTTTGAACTCATGTGCAAAGTTTAATGTTTTAAGTAAGGAAGAAAAAATAATTGGAATATTCATCATAAAAGGAGAAATTTTAAATATATTTTGACCAATATTGATCACTTTTTAGAAAACTCAATTATGCTATATAAATAATAAAGTGAACAAAATTTTCTATTCACTTTAAAAGTTAGAATTTCAAATAAGTTAAAATCTAATCAACATGTACACTAGTTATAGGGTAGTTTTCCCATAAAATTGTACCTAAAACTTCTATGGAAGGAAAACTAAATTCTCTCCAAAACATTCTATGGAAATATAGTAGAACAAGTTGCAGTGGTGATGTCCCTACCAAATATAGGAGAAATACATTTAGTGTCAGTCAATTATTGTATAAGTAAAGTCGATTCATTTTTTTATTCCGGTAGTGAGGCTTAGAGTTATGCCAACAAATTTTATATATTACATATTTTATCTACCAAATAATATATTTTTTTATGTTCATTTGAAAGGAACTTATCTACATATAATTATCACATATTGAGATACTCTCTCTCTCTCTCTCTCTCTATATATATATATATAGAAATTGTATGCATCTTTGTAGTTAACTATGAAAGCTTAGAACTATTAATTAGAAATCATTATAACTCTTATTATGTGGGTGGAAAGTTGTAAACTAGGTGTTCATTAAATGAAGAAAGTTTGGAATTTTTCTTTGAAATGGCATAAGAGTGTAAGAATAGCATAAAATTGTTTCATTTTGGTTTAAAAGGAGGAACTGAAACCAAATCTAGACTTGCATAACCATCTACAAAATTAGAACCTTTACTAAGAAAATGAACATGTACAAAATGAGTATTCTCATTATTATTATTATTGTTTGTTATATATATTATAAAAAAGAGAATGTGACAAAAGCATAAAAGATTCAGATTAAAATGGGATTTCGAAACCTCCATTAATTTTATTTTTTTCCTCTTCCTTTATTTTTATTATTGTTCCCTGTGACTAAAAGGGGAGGGTCGAAACAGGAAGTAGCCACCGGTAATAAAATTAAGTGTCGTGTATTTTGCATTCAACGTGCTCTGAATCGACCGTACATATATTTTTCGCGTAGTGAAGATCAATAGAAGAAGATTCTCCCGTGGGAAATGCCCATCCATCTTGCACTATATGTGCGAGATCTAGAACTCTTTGGTTGTTTATGACAATGGAAACACATCAAATACTAAAATTTTGATAAATAAAAAGTTGGATAAATAAAACGTAGACTGTGAGAATACCTGTAAGACCATTTATTGTTGTACCATGTGACCACTTTAATCATTTCCTCTCCTAAGACCATGGTGAGTGTAGTATCTACTATGACTAAATCGAGGGAACCGCAAAAGTCCATGGACACCAACAACTTATCACACACTACAAGAATTCGTTTGAGAGATTCATTCGCAGCAACGGTCTTGAAGACTCTCTTTACATCCTGTAGCATGATTCCCTTCATCCCCATGTTCACAACCAAATCCACCATCAAAACGGTGGGAGTGGGCACACGCATAGCAATACCACTGAGCTTGTTCGTCAAATTGGGCAGCACTAGAGATATTGTCTTATATATATTCATGCTCGCTAGAACTATGTTTAGCGTTGCTGCCCTTTCTCTTCTCTTATCACAGTGTATTGCATCCAATAGACTCTGCATTAAATTACCCAATCTTAAATTAATTAATTTCTATAACTATTCAGATGAAACAATAAAAGTGGTTGCTTCGAATTCTTTAATAACATTTGTTGGATTACTAAGAGGGGGGGTGAATAAGTAATAGAGCAAGTTAATCCTTTTTAACCATATAATCCAAGTGTTATATCAATGAAGCATTATCATCAAAAAATTGCAGAGTAAATAAGAAATGAACAAATGAACAAACATACGCATACACAGTACACTAGTGTTTTACATGGAAACCTAAATCGGGAGAAAACCACAGAATGTTTTTTCTTATATGTCTTGAAGAATTACATTCATTGGAAGCACCAAATTCCTTTTTTCTCCAGCTACAACTGGAAGGAGACTCCAACCCCTTAGTTTCTTAGGCTACAACCTGAGGGAAGCTCCAACTCCCCAATTCTCTAGCTACAACAAGAAGGAGGCTACAACCCCCTATGTTCTTCGGCTACAACTGGAAGGTGGCTACAACCACCTGTCCTTGCCCTGTGCTGCCACCCTGAAGTAGAAGTAGAATGATGGAACCACTGTCAACCTGATACTGTGAGATATACCGTTGTAAACCTATACCAATAAATCTGAACCATGCATCAACCTGTACCTCAACCTGTAATCAACCTGTACCATAAACAAGTGCATCAACCATGCACCAACCTGTACCAAATAACCTGTAATCAACCTGTACCATAAAAAAGTGCATCCAACCATGTACCAAGTATGTACCAATCATGTATCAACTACTCATCAACTATGACTCATCAACATGTACCAACATCATCAACTATACACCTCATGTATGTGTCAACTCATCAACTACTTGTCTCAACCATGTACTCAACAAGTACCTCGACCAAAATCTCTCATCAATTTCATCATCCAAATATAATTTGTAGCTCTATAATAGACCTGGTGTATATGATCACATTCCTGCAAACCTTCCTTAACTTCAACAACAAGAGACTAGCATTTTCATCAAACTTTTCTTTAGTCTCACATGCCTAGTTTTGGATTAGTCAACAACCCTAACTTGAAGTAATCATAACTTTGTACCTGTAATTATAAAGATGTGAAACTGATACAAAATGTTCTTCAATGTGTTTAATGCAATTCCTCCAGGTGTCACTACTTGGAACCTCTCAGAAAATGAGTTATAGCAAAAATGGCATACCTTGTTGAATTATGTCTTATTCTAGAGAGCTAACTTGTAGAGCGTGCCCCGCACGAAATATTTGTTTAATTGATGTTAAACTCTTACAGAGAATACTAAAGACTATACCCTAACCAACACATTTGGTTTCACTGAATTTGGATCTATTATGAAGAAGGTATGATGTTTGTACCTGAAACACCTTTTTTTGACTAGTTTTAGGACTAGCCACAAACCCTATTTTCCACAGAGTGTAACTCCAAAAATACAATCACCCACAAGATGAATTTTTTACCATATATACATGGATATTTTTTCTCAATTTCATAGAAATTTCACCATATGAATCATTATAGAAAAAAAATTATAGCGAAAATGGTGAGATGGCCTATAAATAACATACCTTAGAAAGCACCATCAAAAGAATTTATCCTTCCCTGCATTTCGGCCTTCTTTTCTTCGCCTTCCCTCAGAATTTCATCTTAGATATCCTTGGTTACCTCAGACACCTATATATATTCAATATTCTCAAGTGTGATTAAAATGAGAGATCATTGCCTCTTATTTATACTCTCCAAGTAGCTTCCTTAAAAACATCTTCTAGGTCACTTGGCTCCACCTTCCTTATTTTAGGGTTAACCCACTTCTAATTTCTCCATTAAATTTATTATTGAAATAATTAATTTTGTATTCACTTTGAATTATAATACACTCATTACTTCACTTTATTGTTTACCTTTTAAAATCTCTTAAACCACTTTGACTACTTTGACCTTTTGGGGCTTCTAGATGACATATGAGGGTCCTCCAACTTCATAAGGCCATAACTCTCAAACCGTGAGGAGTTATGTGACGTTCCACATACCACATAAAATGGAATGACATGTACTATCCATATAGAATAGTATTATCTGAAAATATGTCATAACTCATACCATTATCCATCAAACAAACTTGGGTCCATTACCCAAACCTGGGGTCTCCAACTTCTCATGGCCATAACTCTCTAACTGTGAGGAGTTATGTGACGTTCCACATACCACAAGAAATGGAATGACAATCACTATCCATATACGATAGTTTACCTAACAAATTCATTGTCCTTCATCTCATTATTCGACAATCAAGCATGGGTTCTCTTACTCCACAAAGCGTCTTCCCGTGAGGGCTTTCACCATAAGGGGACCACTTTGGAGTTCATCCATATTTACTTATTATCAACCATGAAAAGACAATAATGAGTCATATTTACATCAAACAATATTAGGTCCATTACCCAAACCTTTGTGTTGTGAGGCTTTCTTCATATGTTGACATCAATGACAACTAACCTTAATCAACAATCTCCCCCTTTGGCATTGATGGAAACACTCTGATGCAATAGTAAAATCATATCACTCATTCTCCCCCTCGAACCATGCCTCTGTCCTCTATATCTGATAAATTTTTCTCTATCATCTACATCTGATAAATCTTCTCCCCCTGGAACCATGCATCTGTCCTTTGCATCTGATAAATATCTCCCCCTTTGTCATCAATGGCAAAGGTATCTTTCCATCCGGGGTTTCTCCCCCTGACTGAACTATCCTCTTATGGTGCTTCCTTGTGTACATCTAAGACATATAATATAAGAATTCAAAAATCATTCATTTTGGAGTAGAAATAACTCCAAGTCTTTGGCGAAGATATTCAAAGACTTCCTGTGGAAGTGGTTTTGTAAAGATGTCTGCCACTTGTTCTTTTGTGCCCACATACTCAACTCTGATGTTCTTTTCTGCAACCTGTTCCCATAGAAAGTGATACTTGATTGGAATGTGATTTGTATTGGAATGCATCACCGAGTTTTTTGAGATACTGATGGCACTTGTATTATCACAATATATTGGAATGGGCTCATCATACTCAACCTGTATATCTTTCAAAATTTGTTTCATCCAAAGAACCTGTGTATGACATGTTGCTGCTACAATATACTCTGCCTCGGTTGTAGATAGAGATGTTGATGATTGTTTCTTGATTAGACATGATACCAAACACTCACCTAAGTAGAACGTTGCTCCACTGGTGCTTTGTCGGTCATCAATACAACCTGCCCAATCTGCATCTATGTAGGAAATAAGTGATAGATCTTTTCCTTTTGGATGCCATAATCCAAACTCTTTTGTTCCTTTGAGATATTTGAAAATACTCTTTACTGCTAATACATGTGATTCCTTTGGGGCTACTAGATATCGTGCCACTTGTCCAACTGCTTGCATTACATCTGGTCTAGATGTTGGCACATATAGTAGGTTGTCAATCATTGACTTGTATTTCCTCTGATCTGTAGACTTCGAATCATCATCTTTGCTCAACTTACAACTGGTTTGCATGGGAGTGATAACTGGTTTACAATCTTCCATTTCGAACCTCTTGATCATTTCTCTGATATACTTGGTTTGAGAAATAAAAATTCCTTGGTTGCTTTGATGTATCTGAAGTCCCAGAAATAAGGATAGTTCTCCAAGTAATGACATTTCAAATTCATTATGCATGTCTTTTTCAAATTTTTGCCTTAACCTGTCATCATCACTACCAAACATAGTATCATCAACATAAACTTCAATTAATAGAATATTACCTTGACTTACCTTGATGTAGAGGTTGTTGTATGCACTTCCTTTTCTGAACCCTGCCTACTATAGATACTTATCCAGTCTGGAGTACCATGCTCTAGGATCATGTTTTAGACCATACAAGGCCTTCTTTAATTTACATACATAGTCTGTGTTCTCTGACAACTGAGATCCTTCTGGTTGTTCAATGTAAAATTCTTCTTCAAGTTCCCCATTCAGAAAAGATGATTTTATGTTCATCTGATATACTTCAACATTTTTGGAGCATGCATAAGCTAAAAGTAAACAGATTGTTTCCATTATGGCAACTGGGGAAAATGTCTCTTCAAAGTCGATTCCTTCAATCTGTGCATATACTTTACATAAAAATCTAGCTTTGTTCCTTGTAACCTGTCCATCTTCATTCAATTTATTCCTGAAAACCCATTTTGTGTCGATCACATTCTTATTCTTTGGTCTTGGAACCAATTCTCAAGTGTCATTTTTATCTATTTGATCCAATTATTCATCCATGGTATTATTCCAAAATTAATCCTTGTTGGCTTCTTCAAAAAATTTTGGTTCAACTGTAGATAAGAGTGATAGGTGTGTTTGTTCTGGTGAACGGATTTTTCTTCTAGTCTCAACTCCTGCATCTTTGTTTCCAATAATCTGATCTAAAGGATGATTCTTCTATGCTTGTTTTCTAGGTGTCTTTGGAGATACTTTCTGATCTTTCTCTTCAACTTCTGTTAGATTCTCATCATCTCCATCTTCCTCTTCTACTTCTTTTTCATCTTCTTCTTCGGAAAGTTGTTCCATTGATTTGTTTTCTTCTTCCTTTGATTCTAGTATGCATGTTTCATCAATTGTTATGATGATGCTTTCCACAACTTTGTTCAATCTTAGATTGTAACACTTGTATGCTTTCCTTGTACTTGAGTAACCAACAAGTATTTATTTTTCCGCATGAGAGTCAAACTTTCTCATTCTGCCATCTTCTCTTTTGATATAGCATTTGCTTCCAAAAACTCTAAAGTGCTTCACATTTGTTGGTTTTCCTTTCCATAGCTCATAGGGAGTTTTATCAATGTTGCTTTTTAGCATTACTCTGTTTTGAATGTGAATTGTTGTATGCACTGCCTGTGTCCAAAATATATCTGTCAATTTGGAATCCATTAGCATTGTTCGAGCCATTTCTTGTATTATCATGTTCTTTCTTTCAACAACTCCATTCTGTTGAGGTGTCCTAGCAATGGAGAATTGTCTTTTTATTCCATGAATGCTACAGTAGTACATAAATTCCTTTGAAGTGAACTCTCCTCCATTATCATATCTCAAACATTTGATTCTTGAATCCATCTCATTTTCAACCATTTCCTTGTAGATAATAATTTTTTCAAAAGCTTCTGACTTGTTCTTGAGAAAGAAAATTGTAGTCATTCTTGTAGAATCATCAACTAATAGCATAAAGTATTTTTCACCTTTTAATACATTTGTTGTAGTTGGTCCAACTACATCAATGTGCACAATTTCCAGTGGTATTGTTGTTGAATATTCTTTTTATTTGAACTTGGTCTTTGTTTGCTTTCCTTGTTGACAATGCTTGCATAAAGTGTTGGTTGGTTTCGTGATCTGGGGAATTTCTCTGACTATTTCTCTTTTGCTGACTTTGACAAGGTTATCAAAATGCATGTGACCCATTCTTCTATTCCATAGCCAACTTTCATCTTCCTTTCCTAGACAACACTTTTCATTTCCAATTTCACTTAACACATATATGTTGTTTGAAGTTCTTGCAGCTGTACCAACCAATTTCCCTGAACCTTCTTTTCTTATCTCGCACTTTTATGAATTGAAAGTAAGTTTATGACCTTGGTCACACATTTGAATCACACTTAGAATATTATGTTTCATATATTCTACCGGTAGAACATTTTGTGCCTTTTCATTCTTGTTCCCAATTTGGACTGTGCTTTCTCCAATGATCTTGGATGAATTATCATTTCCGAAGGAGACTGATCCATTTTTTTCTTTTCGTAATGTAAGAAATTTGTCTTTATCACCTATCATGTGTTTTGAACATCCACTGTCAACATACCAACCATGTTTCTTCTACTTAGCTTGTAGAGCGACTGTGCATTCTTCATTGTTATATTGATCTTTCTTTCTTATCCATGTCATTTTTTGAGGTTCTTGTATGTGACTGTTGTTATTCTGTTGAGGTTCTTTAGGAGGGACTGTCATTCTGCAATCCTTGGCCATGTGTCCAAAATTGTTACATTTATAACATTCCACTTCAGTGCTCAAATATTCAAACCTATTGTAACTTCTTCTTTGTGTGTCACTAGGTCTCGAATAATCCCTTTGTGTGTAACTCTCAAAGTTGTTACTATTCTTGTTGTTAGCTCTATAATTCACATCTTTATGTCCAAAATTATTACATGCATAACATAAACCAAAAAATATAGTTTGATACCTGGGAGTTGAAGATATTCTGAAAGGAGGTGCTCTTATGAATCCTTCTTCTTCTTGAGGCCTATCTGTCTGTTGTTGATTCTGAAAT
>ML794004.1:104116-123876 GCA_009831015.1 Picea engelmannii
TGCTTCTTTTACATATGAATTTTCCTGCTCAATTCTCATTTCATATGCTGTGAAGACTCAATGCAGTTCGTCCATGCTTATTGAGTCCAAATCAGATCTTTCTTCTAGTGTTGATATCTGAGGGTTGAATCTCATAGGAAGAGATCTTAGTATATTTTGAACAATTACAGATTCTTCAATTTCTTCTCCCAATCCTATGATTGCATTCATTGTTTCATCGACTCATAAGAATTAGGCTACGATATCTTCATCTTCCTTCATTTTTAGTTGCTAGAACTGACCTCTATAAACCTGAAGCTTTGTTTCTTTGACTTTTGTATCTCCTTCATAAATATTTTGAAGCTTGTCCAAAATCTCTTTAGTGGATTTACAGTGTGCAACTTTGGTGAATATCGTATTATTGAGACCATTAAAAAGTGAATTTGTGGCTTTGGAATTATTCTCACCGAGTTTTACTGTTTTTTCATTTGTTGGTGGAACTGTTGGTGATGTGTATCCATCTATAGCTGATTGTCAATCTTGAAATCCTTGTGCTTGTATATATGTCATCATCCTTATGCTCCAAAAAACATACTTATGTCCATCAAACTGTGGTGTTCCATTTTTATATGAGTTGGTACTCTCCATGATCTACCTTTCAGTGGTTAAACTGATTTCTGAAGGAACCTTCTCTCATACCAATTGTTGGATTACTGAGAGGGGGGGGTGAATCGGTAATAGAGAAATTTAATCATTTTTAACTATATAATCCAAGTGTTATATCAATGAAACATTATCATCCAATAACTACAGTGTAAATAAGCAATGAACAAATGAACAAACATACACATACATAGTACACCAATGTTTTAGATGGAAACCCAAATAGGGAGAAAACCACAGAATGAGTTTTCTTATATGTCTTGAAGAATTGCATTCAATGGAAGCACCAACTTCCTTTATTTTTTAGTTGCAACTAGAAGGAGGCTCCAACCCCTTAGTTTCTCAGGATACAACTTGAGGGAAGCTCCAACTCCCCAATTCTCTGGATACAACCATAAGGAGGCTACAACCCCCTATGTTCTCTGGCTACAACCGAAAGGTGGCTACAACCACCTGTCCTTGCCCCATCCTGCCACCCTGAAGTAGAAGTAGAATGATGGAACCACTGTCAACTTGTCAGTGTGAGATATACCACTGTAAACATGTACCAATAAATATGAACCATGCATCAACCATGCATCAACCTGTACCTCAACCTGTAATCAACATGTACCATAAACAAGTGCATCAACCATACACCAACATGTACCAAGTAACCTGTAATCAACCTGTACCATAAACAAGTGCATATAACCATGTACCAAGTATGTACCAATCATGTGTCAACTACTCATCAACTATGAATCATGAATATGTACCAACATCATAAACTATACACCTCATGTATGTGCCAACTCATCAACTACTTGTCTCAACCATGTACTCAACATGTACCTCAACCAAAATCCCTCATCAATTTCATCATCCAAATATGATTTGTAGCTCTGTAATAGACCTGGTGTATATGATCACATTTCCGCAAACCTTCCTTAACTTCAACAAAAAAATACTAGCATTTTCATCAAACTTTTCTTTAGTCTCACATGCCTAGTTTTGGATTAGTCAACAACCCTAACTTGAAGTAATCATAACTTTGTACCTGTAATGTATAAAGATATGAAACTGATACACAATGTTCTTTAGTGTTTTTTGTACAATTAATCCAGGTTTCACTACTTGGAACCTCTTAGAAAAGGAGTTATAGAAAAAATGGCATACCTTGCTGAATTCTGTCTTATTCTAAAGAGTGGCCTTGTAGAGAGTGCCCCGCATGGAATATTTATTGAATTGATCTGAAATTGTTACACATAATACTATAGACTGTAAATTAACCAACATATTTTTTTTCAATGAATTTGGATCTATTATGAAGAATTTATGACATTTTTACCCGAAACACCTATTTTTGACAAGTTTCAGGACTAGCCACAAACCCTGTTTTCCACGAAGTGTAACTCCAAACATACAATGAACCACAAACTGAATTTTTTACCACAGATACATGGATATGTTTTCTCAGTGAAATAGAAATTTCACGGTCTGAATCATTATAGAAAAAAAATTATAGAAAAAATGGTGAGATGACCTATAAATAACATACCTTAGAAAGCATCATCAAAAGAATTTATCCTTCCTTGCATTTTGGCCTTCTTTTATTCACCTTCCCTAAGAATTTCAGCTTAGATATCCTTTATTGCCTCATAAACATATAGATATTCAATATTCTCAAGTGTGATTAAAATGAGAGAGCCTTGCCTCTTATTTATACTCTCCAAGTAGCTTCCTTAAAAACATCTTCTAGGTCACTTGGCCCCACTTTCCTTATTTTAGGGTTAACCCACTTCTAATTTCTGCATTAAATTTATTATTGAAATAATGTATTTTGTATTCACATTGAATTATAATACACTCATTACTTCATTTTATTATTTACCTTTTAAAATCTCTTAAACCACTTTGACTACTTTAACCTTTTGGGGCTTCTAGATGACATATGAGGGTCCTCCAATTTTGTAAGGCCATAACTCTCAAACTGTGAAGAGTTATGTGGCGTTCCACATACCACCAGAAATGGAATGACATGTACTATCCATATAGAATAGTATTACCTAGAAATATATCATAACTCATACAATTATCCATCAAACAAACTTGGGTCCATTACCCAAACCTGGGGTCTCCAACTTCTCATGGCCATAACTCTCTAACCGTGAGGAGTTATGTGACATGTAACGACCCTAGTTAAATAAATATTTAAAGATTATAAAGTAAAATTAATTAAAGAAAATAATTGTGATTAATTAAGTGATACTCTAATTACAGATCACATTTAATGACCTGAGAAATAAATTTAAAAGATCAATGAAAAATGTTAAAAAAATGGTCGCGTATGCAGAGAGGGAACCTATGAATCCCGAGAAGATAAAACATTTAAGGGGGAGAAGGGACAGGCATGGAGGGTGGTTGGAGGAGTAACCGCATGAGTCGGTGAAGGAGGAATAAGGGAAGGGGGAAGGTTGACAGGAGGATTCATTCGAGGGAGGAGAGATTTTTCTGAGGACTTTTGGACTTGCTGTGAGCACAGAGTTTCAGACTGTGACTTTTGATCAGTTGAGGCACTGAGTTGCTGGAGGTTTTGGGAACGGGGGCCAAGATATCTGTAGATATCCTGGAGCTAGGTAGTTTTCCTAGTTGGTAGGGAGGACAGTAGTTTTGGGCAGTTATTTCTTGTTTGTGGCAGGGTTGATCTGTGTATCAGGTAGCAGGAAGGCAACAGCAAAGCAAAGAGGCAACATAAATTAGCATCAGAACCAGGTACTTTGTCAAGTTATGTATTTATTTCATTCTGCCATGAAATCAGTATTTATTGATAAGTCTAAGTTACTGAAGTTGTTGTTATGAAAATCAATATTATGTTAGGAAGTTATTATTTCAGTTTACGAAATAAATTGTTTATGAAACTTAATGATGTTTAGAATTATATGGTTGTTACATATGGTATCAGAGCATCTTAGTTCGAAATCTGGGCCTAAGGGCCAAAACCCCGAGTGTTAACTCCAGCCATGCTTAAACTACAAACAAAACACGTTCAGTTTGACCCAATATGACTGATACAGTATCTAAAAATATACAGGTAGTACCCCTACCTTACCCAAGTAAATAATCTCATATATCACAAGCAACAGCTTTAGGCAACACCCTTTAACCGGATCATAAATGGATAATACAGTCTTAGTCTGAATATTTAAAGGGACGCCCTTTAAAATAAGTGGCAGCAAACCAGATAGTTTGAAGGATCACTTCCCACGAAATGGCTACCATTAAAGAATCCTAATAAAGCTATTAAGCATGAAAAGAGAGCTGATAATTTGATCTTATTTGAGCAACGCTTGTCAATGAAGTTTCGGGTGAAATGGACACCTGGAATCGATGAAAATGCCGAGGGAAGCTTCTATTGAAGGCTTGAAGTTGGCAAGATCCAATGACTACACGAATTATACTAAATAAAATGCAAAAGGACATTTGCAGGACCTTGAAAAGGCCTGCTTCATCTCAAGTTTACCTGAATGAGGAACTGCCAATGCGCAGTTGGAAAAGGAAATTTGGAAGACTTGTATCATGCGGGATCAATGTAAACTAGTTGCCTGTACTAGCCTCGGTGATTTTAAATAATGTAACCTCAAGAACAATAGGCCAACATAAATTTTAACCTTGCCAAGAAAGCAACTTTTACACTACGTAATGTTTCATGTAACTGATCATTATCCCAAAGGAAAGCTATCTATTACGTGGGAGAATGGATATGAGTCATCAGATCTCGGGCGAAATCTCGTCAGCCGTTAGATATCGAGAAGTTGTGAAGGGTTTAAGTCCAAGTGTGCAGAGGAGGAGTCCCAGAAGATTCATCGGGATATCAGGGTCATCGGGGTTTTGTTAAGCCAGAGAATCGAGACCTTGTGGTTCTCGAAATCCCGAGAATGGATCCCAGTCGTTGATCTCAGTAGGGACACGCATCATCATTCTGGGAGGTATCAGGATTTTACCCATTGGGGATTTCAGGAGTGTAGAACTATTGCGTCAAGGAATCGCGATACGCGATTTCCCAATACAATCAGAGTCGTCCATCTGTGGGATAGGTGGAAACCATCGAGAACCATCGGCGTTTGGCCCCATCGGAAAATCGGGAATTCCGAAGACATAGGCACATTGGCATCGAAAACCCTTAAACAACGAGAAGCGATCAGGACCGTCCGTTCTTGGGACGGGTGGCAGTGATCAGAGCCATCGGGAAAAGTCTCGATAGGAGGTCGTCCATCGGGCCATCGTGGATCGGGAAATCGCGGATCTCGTGGAAAAAGTATCCATGCACTATGAAATCGCGAAACACGATTTCCCGACGAGATCTAAGCCGTTCATTTCGAGGACGCATGTCAGAGGATCTCGGGGAGTCGGGGTTCGGCATATCGGAGTTTCCGGAGGCAAGAAACTCTTGCAGCTCGAAGTCGCGATTTGCGATATCCCGACGGAGGAGTCATGTGGGACACGGCGGAAGATAGTGGAAGACAGGTGTCAAAAGACCAGGTGTTCGAGTTGCGAGAAGAGATCACAGTCGTGGATCTCAGACAGGACGCGTGTCAAGGATCTAGGAAGATTCGAAGAATCGGGAAATCGGCATTCCTGAGGCTGAAGGAAACAGGACATTGAAAGTCCTGAAATATCGACGTAATCAGGATCGTTCGTTGAAGGGACACGTGGGAATCATCCAGCGCCATCGGTGAAAGCTCCACTGGAGGGCTTCATCGAGAATCGAGATATCGAGAGTCCTGGAAACATAGCAACAAGAGTTGCGAAATCGCGAAACACGATTTCCCGATGAGCCAAGGGAAAATGGGGCCCACGGAAGGGTCAACGGTGGACAGGTGGCATCGGGTATCGGGATATCGCGAGTTTCGTGGAAAAAGTGTCCATGCATTACGAAATCGTGAACCCTGAAAGCCCGATGTAATTAACTTAACTCCTAACCCTTCATTAAAAGAATTAATTAATGGATGTTTAATTAAGATTTAATCACATCGTGAAATCGGAGATCGGGGTTTCATGATTCAAGTTACATCGATTCTTTGTTACGGGAAACCCCGAATCCCAATTTCATTAACGTTTAACTTGCAAAAGTTAAAGTTGTAACCATTCGTTGACCAAGGGTAAATGCAAAGGGCATCGTAAATTTTGAATTGATGAATTCTGCTCGAGGGGGACTGAAACCCCAATGGGGAGCCATAAGGCAACGATCACATAGGAACCGGTCACATGGACCTCGACATAGCCAAAAAAGGGTGAATGCACAAGGAAGAGGCACATCGGGTATCGACATATCGGGAATTCCGTAGACACGGGGTTCATGCAATTTGATATTGCGATATCCGAAATCTCGATAAGGGATAAGACTGCGGTCACAAGGCGAGACCATGTGGATCACGAGCATAGCTTAAGGGGATAAGGCGCTAGGAGCATATCGGGGATCGGAGAATCGTGAGCCCTAAGGACTTCTGTGGTTCGACATTTGGAACCCCGAAACTCCGATGAAGGATAGGGCGAGGGTCACATGGAATGACGGTCATATGAGTGGGATGTCTAGCCTGGAGGGCTAGCACATAAAGTGCCATATCGGAGATCGGGAGTTCGTAAGGATAGGGGAGTTCGTAAGGACAAGAAACTCTTGGCATCAGGCATAAGGAAACCCCGAAACCCGAAATTTAAGTGGGGAATTTTACAGTTAGGAGCAAAGGGTCGTGAGAAATATAGAAGACAATGTATATGCAGCTAACTACATGCATATGCATAGACGAATAAAATTTATAAAGATAAATGAAATAAATTGAAGGAAATATACCAAAATCCATACAGGACTGGAATTACAAGAAAATCATTTTGTTTCAAAAGAGGAAATCACCATTCATTACCACAGCGTAAGGAAGGGTCACGTAACTTCTTGATTCGATTAACCCCGCGTTCTTCATGGAGGTACAAAGACTGTGTACAAATTGGCAGATTGAATCGTACCTCTTACCATAGCCGAGGGCGAGCTCTGCAAAGTGTACAGACAGGAGGATTGGTTCTCAACATTTCAAGGAGACTGGGCTCCAGGTCCTGGATCTTTCCAGTGGCCACACCAATATACTCTGTTTCTGCAAAACGAACAGGAGCATATCCAGCAATAACCAACGCAAGCAAAGTGCTCAGAACAATGGTGAGGATGTGAGCCATGGCAAGGGAGATTCAGGAAACTTCTGAACAGAGTAAAGGCAGACCTGTGGAGGAGAAAGAATGACGCGAGGAAAGTCCCAGTGGACGAAAAGGAGGAGGCTGAGGAAGGATGCGTAGGGATTCGAAGAGCAGACAGGTGTAGAATGTTTGGGGGTTAGATACTAGGGAGCTTGAGAAAGCTAGAAGAGCACGTGGAACCCATGCGTGCCCGAACCCTTAGGTATACGTTCAATTATTTATATATATATAATATAAAGTGTTAAAAATAATATAAAATAAATTAAATAATTTAGTATAAATGATTTATATATAAATGAGGTCAAATTAGTTTAAATTTCAAGTAAAGATAATTTGAGTTAAATTAGGGTAATAATAATTTTAAATTAATTATTTTATTAAGTGTAAGGTTAATCTACCTTAAAGTTCGATGTTAACCAAGATTAGACGCTTAATCCTAACCCAAACCTAGCCAATTTCCCTGATGGAGTAACGTCTGTTTACAGACAAGTAAAGAAAACTTACGCCTAACCCTGTTTCTAAGTTTAAGTAGCACCACTTTGAAACGTCCTGGAACTCACCCTGACAACTTTGGGGTGATGTAGGTTAAAGTATACATGATGGTCAGGACTCGAAGGGGTCGAGGTAGGGGAGCATCGTCACGGGCACCACTGACGCCACCCACACCATCAACACCACCGACACCACCACCACCACCACCACCATCGCCGGAACTAGCCCTCATACTGCGCTCGTTGGAAGCCATTAACGAGACTTTAAAGGGGCGCCAACTAGCAGGGACTGAAGTGGAACCCCCACCATCTGGAACGAGTAATCCAGAAGCATCAAGGAACTCAAGGGGAGAATTTCCACCTGAAGACATCACGCAAGAGTTGCAGAAGATCAAACTTCTGGAGTTTGCCGGAGGTCGCGCCAGTGAACGCGCAGAAGCATGGTTGGAAGGCATGACAAGGTGTTTTTCCTTAAGGGACTATGCATCCAATTCAAAGGCCAAGATTGCAATTTTTCAGTTAAGAGACAGCTCCTTGAACTGGTGGGGCAACTTGGAAAGACAACTACACCTTACCCCAGACACAGTATCTTGGGAACTTTTCGAGGAGAGGTTCCGAAGGAAGTATCTACCAACATACTACGAGGAACAACAAGTAGGGGAATTTCATGTCTTAGTACAAGGAAACAGAACTGTAGAAGAATACGAGATCAGGTTTATGGAACTGGTCAAGTATGTTTCATATATGGACAATGACCAGCGATAGGTAGAGTGCTTCGTTTATGGATTGAACCTGAAGATAAGAGCTATGGTGCGGATGTGGAAACCGTCTTCAGTAGCGGAGGCGGTAGAAAATGCACGTTACGCAGATGAACACATGAACTTAACAGGGGGTACAAGATCATCATTTTCGCATTGCCCCAGATTCGTAGGAAAGACCCCGAGGACATTTCCTAGGGGAGGAGGCTCAAGGCCACCACCTTACGATAACAGAGTCATGCCAAGGACAGTAGCTACAGGGATTTCAATGGCAGCTAGTGTAGCATCTCGTTCATCGCCAACGGTGCAGACAGGTCCACGACCATCTCGAGGAACAACTAGTAGGGGCAGGGGTTCCAGGGGAAGGAACTCGTCTAGGAATCAGTCACATAACAGTGCACCGGTTCAATCTCGTATTGCCTGTTGGAGATGCGAAGGACCCCATTACGAACGGGACTGTCCAGAGTTACAATCAGGGTTTGTGCATTGAGAAGGAAAGGCACCAATGGGAAGGCCAAGTAGCAACCACCATATTTACGCAGCGGTTAATAACCGTCAGGCCGAACATCAATCCACCGTGGTGGAGTCATCAGGTACGCTAAATCATATTAATGTTAAGATTTTGTTTGATTTTGGTGCGACAGATAGTTTCATTTCACCATCTGCGTTAGAAAAGAGTGGGCTGGCAGCCTATGAGCACGATGAATTTAAGCAAGTCGAGATGGCTTCGGGAGAAAAACAAGCTGTAGGACCTAGTGTCGATAATTGTATAGTAGACCTAGGAGTGTGCACTACCAGGTTGAAGGTATACGTCACTGCTCTTGGGGCGTATGACCTAATCATTGGAATGGATTGGCTGGCAGCTCATCGAGCTTTGGTAGATTGTTTTGCAAAGAAGGTGCTTTGTATTGATGATGAAGGAAGACCAGTAGAGATCCAGGGTGTACAGAGAAAAGTGTCATTATGCTTTATATCAACTATGAAGGTCAAGCAATGCTTGAGACAAGGGTGTCGACTTTATGTAGTGGAAGCAGTGAATGAAAGGAAGGGACCCTCATTGGATCAGTACCCGGTTTTGTCAGAATTTCAGGATGTTTTTCCGAACGAGTTACCAGGGTTACCTCCTGAAAGGGAGCTTGATTTTACTATAGAGCTAAAACCTGGTGCAGAACCAATATCCAAGACTCTGTATCAGATGACGGCACTAGAACTTTGTGAATTGCAAATGCAGTTGAAGGAGTTACTAGACTTAGGGCTAGTAAGGCCTAGTGTCTCACCTTGGGGCGCACCGGTAATTTTTGTAAAGAAGAAGGATGGATCCTTACTACTGTGTATAGACTACAGGGACTTGAACCATGCTACAGTGAAAAATAGGTACCCAATGCCGCGAATAGACGACCTCTTCGATCAGATTAAAGGAGCAACGGTATTCTCAAAGATCAATTTGTGATCTCGGTATCATCAGTTAAGGATTAAGGAAGGTGATATCCCAAAAACTGCCTTTCGAACTCGGTTTGGACATTACGAGTTTATTGTAGTACCTTTCAGATTGACCAATGCGCCAGTGGTGTTCATGAGCCTCATGAACGACGTATTCCGGAAGTACTTAGACCGTTTTGTACAAGTTTCTCTGGATGACATTCTCATCTATTCCAGGAATGAAAGAGAACACGAGGAACATTTCCAAATAGTGTTGTCTTTCCTTAGGGAGAACAAATTGTATGGGAAGTTGTCGAAGTGTTCCTTATTCCAGAAAGAGATCCACTATTTAAGTCATATCATTTCAGGCAAAGGAATCTCGGTGGACCCAGAAAAGGTAAAGACCATTCTGGAATGGCTAGTGCCGAAAAATGCACATGAGGTGAGAAGCTTCATGGGGATAGCGGGTTATTACCGAAGATTTGTGGAAGGATTCTCAAAAATAGCGAAACCCATCACCACTTTGCAATGCAAGAGGGTCAGGTATGAGTGGATAGAAGAATGTGATAGCGCATTCATTGAGCTTAAGAGGTTACTAACTAGTGCGTCAATTCTACGAGTGCCATATATGGAAAAGGACTTCATGGTCTACACGGATGCCTCAAAACAAGGGTTGGGGGCCGTGTTAATGCAAGATGGAGGGGTAATAGCTTATGCGTCAAGAAAGTTGAAGAAGCACGAAGAGTTATACGCGACTCATGATTTGGAGTTGGCAGCTGTAATGCTAGCTCTGAAACTTTGGAGGCACTATCTTGTGGGGCAAAATTTTGAACTCAAAACGGACCATCAAAGTTTAAAACATCTCTTCACTCAAATAAATTTGAATGCCAGGAAAAGGCGATGGAGTGAGTTTATGAGTGAGTATGATTTTGGTATTTCATACATAAAGGGAAAGGAAAATGTGGTCGCAGATGCCTTGAGTAGGAGGCCATGTATCTTCTCCTTGGTACCCTTAAAGATCAATCTGAGGTAACAGGTGTTGACACAACTACTAGGAGACAGTTGGTATTTGAAGGTTACTTCAGACCTCCAGAGTGGGAGGCAGATAGACCCAAAGTATGAAGGATATAATCTAGAAACAAACGGATTGTTGAGATATCGAGGAAGGATGTACATCCCGGAGAGTGGGGATATTCGAAGCATCATACTAAAGGAAGCCCATAGAGCACTTTATTGCGCACATTCGGGTGTGAAGAAGATGTACGCGGAGATGAAGAAACTCTTCTTTTGGGTAGGCATGCAGCGCGATGTAGCCCATTTCATCACTAGATGCCTAGAGTGTCAACAAGTGAAGGCCGACCACCATCACCCGACAGGCCTCCTACAACCACATGATGTTCCTATGTCCAAATGGGAAGTCATCTCAATGGATTTTGTTGTAGGGTTGTCGCTCACATCTCAAAGACACAATGCCATTCTTGTGATAGTGGATAAGTTAACCAAGAGTGCTCATTTAATTCCGGTTAGAGACACTTATGATGTTACTGATGTGGCACGAGTGTTCATAAGCGAGGTTATCCATTTGCACGGGATACCAAAGAAGATTATTTCAGATAGGGACTCTAGGTTCACTTCTAGATTCTGGACAAGTTTACAGTCAGTGTTGGGGACTCAATTGAACTTAAGCACCGCTTATCATCCTAAAACAGATGGGCAAACTGAAAGAGTAAATCAAGTCATGGAAGACATGCTTAGGATGTATGTGATGGATAATCAAACCCAGTGGGAGAAGTACCTAGCTTTGGTAGAGTTTGCCTACAATAACAATTATCATAGTTCCATCGGAATGCCACCACACAAAGATTTGTATGGGAGGCCATGTAGAATGCCATTGAGTTGGGATAGACTAGAAGACTGAATAACAGTTGGGCCAGAATTGATTTAGGAAATGGAAGAACAGGTGATACAGATCAGGCAGAGACTAAAGGAAGCACAGGATAGATAGAAAAGTTATGCAGATGCACACAGGACTGACCGAAGTTATGAAGTGGGGGACCAGGTTTTCATTCGTATCAGGCCTAATAAGAGTACCATATGGTTCGGGAAGGGGACAAAGTTGTCACCTCGGTTTATAGGGCCATTTAGGGTCCAAGAGAAAATTGGACCCATTGCCTATAGTCTCGTACTGCCACCCCACTTGCATAAAACTCATAATGTATTTCATGTATCTGTTTTACGTCATTATGTTGCTGATGAATCACATAAACTCAATTGGAAAGAATTGCAGGTATCGGACGTGGGAACCCTCACGGTAGAACCGTTACGCATATTGGACCGTAGAGTCCGACAGCTCAGAAACCGTCTGGTAGACCAAGTTAAGGTCCAGTGGGACAAGTATAGTCCAGGATCTGCTACTTGGGAGGACGCCGAGACACTACGGAGAGACTATCCCTCACTATTTTGATCACCTCGAGAATATGTTTCTCGAAGGAGGGGTGTATGTAACACCACCTTTTGACTTAGACGACCAGGATTATCTGAGACCTATACACTTTATTTCCCAGTCACAGTGAAACTATTAAGTGATACACTTAAAATTTAAACTTATGAACTTTTGTGAATGATTAAATGTTATCAATGATAAGGCATGTAATGTGATCCATTATGTGAATGTAAATTTTACAAATGTTTAAATGATATTGATGATGATGTATTTGATGTGACATATTGTGAGAAAGTGAAATTATTGAATACTATTAGAATGATGTTGGATACGATGAAATCCATTTTGGGCAAATGATAATCTTGTGAATAGGTGACGAGTTGAATTATGGGATATTATGAAATCTAAATTCTAATTGGAAAACTTTGATGTTAATGTATCGGTACGGGGATACCAAATTGAAATGATGATAGTATGCAATTATATGATGATAATGCATAGAAAGGTATGAGTTTGTGTTGCAGACTAATCTGCAGGTTATGGGCTATGAAATAGCCAAGTGATAATGATGATGGAAGTGGATATCAGGACCACTAACCGAGAAACATTATGGTATGAATAATGTATGTGAAATTTATATTGATTTGGATACATTGCTATGATATGTGGACTAGTGCATGATTTTGGTACTAACACTGCCCAAAACCGAATAAACGATGACAAAACCTCCAGCAACATAGTGCCCCTGTATGTTCCATTGTAGGGTGTTGACCCTGGTTCTGTTAGGAGGGGTGGAGGCATTTCCCACCAAGTATCCTCCATTGTAGGGTGTTGACCATGGTTCTGTTAGGAGGGGTGGAGGCATTTCCCACTGAGTATCCTCCATTGTAGGGTGTTGACCCTGGTTCTGTTAGGAGGGGTGGAGGCATTTCCCACCGTGTATCCTCCGAAACCTGAAGTCATGGGAGAACGGTGCCAGTTCACGCTCCCCAGGTCGTGTGATGATGACTGCCAGTTGCCTGCTAGGGAAGCTTGGTCGAGATAGCGACACTTCCACTTACGGGTTCTATTTGGAGTTAGGTCAATATAGTTGACGCTCCAAGATAGTCTAGCAGAGAACGGATAGTAATGGAGTTGGAAGTAGGTTAGGGAGGAAGGATGAGTAGTAATAGTTGAGACTATATGGAGATTTGTCTTGTGGTGGAATTTGATGTCGTCCCTTTAAAAAAAAAAAAAGAGAGAAAAAAAAAGAGAAATGTGTATATATGAATATTCATTATTATGTAACTAAACCACAATTGTTTAAAATAAATTATGGAACTGGACAATTGTAATTAAGCGATTTCTCACACCATTAATTGTTTGTTGTCTTTTATAAAAGACTAGTCTTGCTGATTGGATTGAATGCATACATAAATTATTAAAGGATGACAATTTGATTATTAGTACGTGCACGAGATCTGCATGTACTAGTTAAACATGCCTTTCGTGTACATATAGACTAGTATGTATGAGCTTTCATGACTTACTTACTAATAATGTCAGTTACTTGTTGTGAATGTGTAAACCATGCTCTTTTCCTTTGTACCATCAGATACCTTAAACTTCAGGACGAAGTTTCTTGAAGGGTGGGTGTATGTAACGACCCTAGTTAAATAAATATTTAAAGATTATAAAATAAAATTAATTAAATAAAATAATTGTGATTAATTAAGTAATACTCTAATTACAGATCACATTTAATGACTTGAGAAATAAATTTAAAAGATCAATGAAAAATGTTAAAAAAATGGTTGCGTATGCAAAGAGGGAGCCTATGAATCCCGAGAAGATAAAACATTTAAGGGGGAGAAGGGACATGCATGGAGGGTGGTTGGAGGAGTAACTGCATGAGTCGGCGAAGGAGGAATAAGGGAAAGGGGAAGGTTGACAGGAGGATTCATTCGAGGGAGGAGAGATTTTTCTGAGGACTTTTGGACTTGCTATGAGCACAGAGTTTCGGACTGTGACTTTTGATCAATTGAGGCACTGAGTTGCTGGAGGTTTTGGGCATGGGGGCCAGGATATCCATAGATATCCTGGAGCTAGGTAGTTTTCCTAGTTGGCAGGGAGGACAGTAGTTTTGGGCAGTTATTTCTTGTTTGTGGCAGGGTTGATCTGTGTATCAGGTAGCAGGAAGGCAGCAACAAAGCAAAGAGGCAACAAAAATTAGCATCAGAACCAGGTACTTTGTCAAGTTATGTATTTATTTCATTCTTCCATGAAATCAGTATTTATTGATAAGTCTAAGTTACTGAAGTTGTTGTTATGAAAATCAATATTATGCTAGGAAGTTATTATTTCAGTTTACGAAATAAATTGTTTATGAAATTTAATGATGTTTAGAATTATATGGTTGTTACAACATTCCACACACCACCAGAAATGGAATGACAAGCACTATCCAACTAGGATAGTTTACCTAACAAATTCATTGTACTTCATCTCATTATTCCACAATTAAGCATGGGTTCTCTTACTCTGCAAAGCATCTTCCCGTGATGGCTTTCACCATAAGGGGACCACTTTGGAGTTCATCCATCTTTACTTCGTATCAACCATGAAAAGACAATAATGGGTCATCTTTACACCAAACAATATTGGATCCATTACCCAAACCTTTGTGCTGTGGGGATTTCTTCAAGGGTTGACATCAATGACAACCAACCATAATCAACAACATTAACTTAATAAAATATATTTATTAAAAATGTCATCAACAAATGTGGAAACCATCTATTCAATTTTGCCAACTAAATTTTCTTAAAAAAAATTACACAATCCAATCACCTGATCACTAGTGTATGAATGTGTTGAAGTTATAGTACCTTTCACTATGCTTACAACAACATCACACTATTATTATATTTACCTACATTTCTTGTGTAAAAGTGGGAATAAAATGGACTTGTGTGGCCACAAAATATTCAGTTCCCGAACAAGTACATTTTAAGCGAGACTGAACTGTGCAAAATATTTTCACAGTATTCGATTACCTAATGATGTGTCTTTACGAGGAAGGAAATGTTCATCAACCTTAATAATATCTAACATTTTATGTTATATTGGCTAGTTCGACCGATTTCGACGACATAGAATTATAGACATGCAAAATTTTCATGCATACCTACAATATAGTTGAGCTGATTTTTTTTCTTGTTTTTTCTATTAAGCACTTACACAGATCTATTAAGCCCTTAATGAAATATTTGAAGCCATCCTTAACAGAATTAGACTCTGCAAAAAAATACCATAAATCAGGAAGCAACTACTTACCATCGAATGTCAAGGACATGCTTATTACATGACAAGGTTGGCTTGTGTTCGAAAAATTACGAAAAGGAAGTTTTGGTGAAGTGTTTTTTTTTAAATCTAAGTGTTTCCTTTGTGAAAAAATATAGGACCTTTGAATTTATGCGATATATTACATAGAATGAAACTTATAATCATACTTGTTGTAAGAACATTGATATCATATGATCTTAAGATGTAAAATCTATCCCTTCAAAATAAGCATATATAAACTTAGAGTATGCATTTATGCACTTCGCAAATTGCAATTGTTAGGAAAACACAAAGGAAGGGGTAAAAAACAATTATGATTTATAGTATTAAAATACTTAACTTGAATCTATCATGTGGTCAATATCATGGTATTTGTTTTCTGGATAGTTTCATACAACTAATTTGTTTATACAAGGACACTCCAGGGGAAAGTTTTTTTCATCTTTAACTCTTTTAGTGTCATGACAAATTCTTTAATGCCATGGTGTTTTCTTTGTATATATTATTTTATTTTTATATTTTATAATGAAATTAAATTTTAATCAAAAATATTTTTTTATAATGAAATATATTTATATGTTCTAACAAATTTAAAATATCTTAATGTCAACTAAAATATAAAATGTTGTCCTTCTTTTAATACATTTTCATATATTGTTATTAGACATTTGATTTAAAATATTAAATAGTGTCTCTTTCTTGATATAATAATTGTAATCAAATAATTAATATTGATATTGTATTTTTTCTTGATATAATAAATGTAAGAAAATAGTTATATGTTGTATTTTTCTTATATAATATTATTTTTTTCTTGATATTATATATTAATGTCTTTAATATAATAATGTGTTTTTTTACATAATAAATGTAGTTAAATATATATATTTTTTAATCAAATAATAAATGTAATTTATTTTCTTATATAATAATGTGTTTTTTCTCTATACAATAAATATAATTAATATTGATATATATTTTTTTAATATAATGTGTTAATATATTAGTAATTAATATTTATTTTCTTTTATTTATTTATTAATTTAATAAATGTAATCAAATAATTAAGATAACCCTATTACATTTAACCCTAATTAATATAACCCTAACCTTAATAACTAATTAGTGATTAATCTAATATAAAGGTTGGAGTTCATTTGAGTAAAACAACCTATAAGAAAATCTCATGAGAGTTACTATGACGTCGGCCTATGGATGGTGGTTGCAATGCTTATGGAATGATGGAGATGGAGAGTATGCAATAGTAATAGCATGCAAACAAATTAATGAATCTGATAAGATGGAGAGTATGCAATAGTAGCAGCATGCAAACGAATTAATGAATCTGAGAAGATGGAAATATTTTAAATCTGAATTGGATTATGAGTAGCTGATGACCTTGCACTTGTGACAGATTTCTCCCTGGTTTCCTGTCAATTCAATAATCATTCCCATCGTAATCATGGCAATAGAAATTCGATAATCAATCCCATCGTAATCATGGCAGTAGCAAAGCTTAGATGCCACCTGCTCAAGTTATGGCTCTATGAGTTTGTATTGATCACATTTTTGGTGTTTGGATTGATAAGCAACACTTGCATCGGAGGTAAACAAACCATGTTTATTCCATTACAACCAGTGTTATTAATTACTTGTATTTTTTGATTAATGTGTGATAGGATTTTTTTTTATTGTGTAGCTCAATTTGATCTAATCTTCACTCTCTAGTATTATTGGATTTTTCATTTTTTATATTGCATGGGAATCAAAACAAAATGAACCTAAATAGATAACTGGCATATTTTGTAGCTATATTCCTTTTTCTTTTTAATACAAAACGTGTCATGTCATTATAATATATATTTTCAATTTCCACAATTATTTCCGTTGAAGTATTTTTCCTGGGTTATCCATGACGGGTGGATGTTGTTTGAGGGGATGCATTTTTTAAGTGGATCCAGTATCCTTCTGGGACATTGACACCTCGTCATTTTAAATCCAATTAAATCATTTAAATCCATGGACATTGAGACTTGGCCATTTTAATCCCAATTACAGCATTTAAATCCAACTACCCGCTTTTATACTTGACCATGAATGTTTACAGGTCTTAAAAAAAGCGAAAATCTTGTGTGTGTTTTGTTCGCTTTTTGAACACTCGAACGATGGCTTCTCCAATGTTCGTTGATTCCTCAATTACCATTGCAACTTTTTACTCCAATCTGCACTTGGAATTTGGAAGAACAACCATTGAACAAGATTAACACACAAAGAACAGTTTGTATTACACTATGAAGCACAACACAGTACACATATATATAGTTGGATTCAGATCCAACTAATTCTAAACTGTCAGATCCAACTAATTCTAAACTTAGTTATGGAGGTTGAGAGAATATCTCAACAACTCCAACAAACCAAAACCACAAATTAATCATTAATTCTAACACCCTCCCTTAATGATTACATTACAAATAAACCACATATTACAACATAGATCTTTGCCTGATCTGGTCTTCATCAGCACTCTCACCCACTCTGAAATCTCTCGGTTTACGCTCTTTCTTCTCCACAACTTCGAGCTTCCCTCTCGACTCATTTAAGATAAAAAACGCTTCTGACCATCTTTAATGAATTTGTAGGATCAAAGATTCTTGACACCCCCGAAGAAGAGTCTAGATACTAAACCACCCTATTGAAATACTTCCATCTGTGAAATAACCCCGAAGAATAAATTTCAACAGTTTTGTAGGAAAATACTCTAGTTACGGAATGTATTCAGCAATCAATCCTCCAAAATGACCTTCTACACACACATACACTAAACATAACCTGTAACTGTTGATCTTGATATTGCGAATATGAAATGTTACAAACTGAGAAGCAATTTCCCACGGATCTGGATCAAGCGGCAAGATGCGTATGCAGGACAGCTTCATATCTGTAGCTTGACGCAGTGATAAACCTCCAGTTGTAGCCAAAGCAGGCGTCACCCTCTTAAATTGACAATGGCGGCTTCCTCAGATCATTGGAAATAGGAACGGTTGTTGTAACAACGTTCTTCAAGCAAATTATAAACCTTCACGCAGCTACAGCGATCCAACAGCGGCACTGTCGTCTCCACGCAATGAGGGCAGGTGAATGTCTTTGAACAGATGCAAAATCTCACGACTCCCTTCTCTTCACACACCAACTATTATCTCTCTAACGCACAATTGGCTAGCAGATGGCACGCTGGATGATTTGGACAGTAGGTAGACGAACGATGTGATCAGTCTTTGGTACATCTACAGGCAGCGGCAAATTACTTATGCATCAGCAATGCTAGCGGCGACTTATAATTCTAAGTGATGGCCCTCCCTCTCTCAGGATCGGTGCAGTAACAATTAAATCTCCTTCAACAGTGACAATGGAAAACGGAATCAAACAACAAATCTAGAAAACACATAAAACACTCAAAAACAAACACTTCACTCTCACGCTTATGTACAGAGAATTGATTGTCTAGAATCTCACATCTTCCTGGCCTTCCCGTGAGGGAATCAAGCCAGAACAGGCTCTGATGCCAACTTGGAATTTGGAAGAACAACCATTGAACAAGATTAACACACAAAGAACAGTTTGTATTACACTATGAAGCACAACACAGTACACATATATATAGTTGGATTCAGATCCAACTAATTCTAAACTGTCAGATCCAACTAATTCTAAACTTAGTTATGGAGGTTGAGAGAATATCTCAACAACTCCAACAAACCAAAACCACAAATTAATCATTAATTCTAACATATGCATGTACCATTCAATTCACAAATTAAATTATGAACCGATTTAATTCATACTGTAAATGATAATTTAGACTGAAACTTAACAAATTACAGGAAAATCTAAATGTCTAGTGTGATTTCTTGTAAATTTATGTCAAAAGATTCTCGAGAAAATTTTCATGATTTAAATAGAGTGAAATTTACACTTATTACAACTACATACAACATAAACACGTACAATAACCAGATGCCATGCCTCGACAACTGAGCATTGATTCTAATTACATAAACCATCGGCAATGTACACATTGCCTGCGACGGCCTCTTGGATGAAATCTAACTCTCTACGAATTGAAACTGTGTAAAACTAAATTGTTTATGGCTATAAATCAAAAACCTAAATCAGAAATCGAACCGATAAACAATGAAAATTCAAAATAGGAGAGAGTAAACATGCTTTTATTACTAGTTCTCTACTCCAATCCGTGCGAGTAACAACAACATACGTCCAATCAGTGCAAGAAAAAACAATGGAAATATATGGTCACATAAAGGTGGAGTAACATAAAGGCGACCATAATATGAAATGTAACAACAATAGCAATATCTGGTCACATACTTCCCACGGAAATATATGGTCACATAAAGGTGGAGTTACCGAAAGGTGGCCATCCATCCTAAAAAGAAATAG
>ML794004.1:177432-199356 GCA_009831015.1 Picea engelmannii
TTTACAAGGCACTCAATGATGATCACAATAATGCAGAGAAATAAACAAAAGGCACATTCAGCATCAGTCACATATATGAGAAAGACAAAGACAGATAATTCCTGAGGAAATCCATACAGGGTAAAAACTTCCTTTTCTTTATATGATAATTATTATCTACATTCTTTAAATTATCATACATATGAGCACCAACTCATTGTGAGGCTAGAACCTTTGTTTTTGCAAGCTGCAACTTGCTTAGAGCACCGAATCTCTGTTTTCTCTAGCACCCACTAGAAGGAAGCACCGACCTCCTGGTTTCTCTAGCACCAACTCCCTAGTTTTTCTAGCACCAACTCCCTGTGTTCAAGCACCCACTTGAACCTTTGAGGACACCAGTTCTCCCTAGCGCCTCCCAACCACCCTGAATAATAAATTCTTTGTTACTAAAACTTACTACAGTGATATAAAATTATTCAATGGCTTACCAACCCTGTTGTTGTTCTATTACGCTGCTATGTCCTGTCTGCATCAGTGCCTTCTGCACGCCCCTTACACTTTTTGTTCTTCTGCCTTTTATACTCTCTGCACCATATCCCTTTGATGAAACCTTCCTCTAGCATGCATATCTGCTCCTGCGCTCTGCCTCCTTGCTCACACTTGAATTTTCCCACGAAAACAACACCTATCTCTTCTTTGTTTGGCATTCTTATAGTCTATGTTGTCTTTGTGCATGCAATATTCGCAATGCCTCTGCATGCTCACTCCGCGCCAAATTCCTCCACCTCTCGAGTGCTCTGCATTATCATCATCGCGACTCTTCAGCTTCTCTAGCAGTTCAACCCCTGCGTCTATCATCACTAGATGTTATGCAAAGATTCCTTAGCCTATCTGAAAGTTTGAGACTCTTTGTCTTCTCTGTGACAGTCGAGCTCACCTTCTCTGTTTCAGTTACAGGCCTCAATCCTCATCCAACTATCAATCACCTCCACGAACATCTTGCTTCCCTCTTGAAGATTCCCAGAGGCTCTTCACCTTCTCTGTCAATCATCCCCAAGTGTTTTCGAGTCCTCTGGCTGAAACCAACAATGGTTTCTGGCTGTTATACTGTGTCGTGCTATAGTAGCCCTCCGATCTTGTTCAAATTCACCTGCATCGTTGGATTGATTCCAAGGGATCGTGTATTCATTTTGGCATTTTGGATTTTGGCAGTTCGACATTCATGTGACCATGTGTCTTGACACTCCCAGACACGATCCCCGAAATTCTGAGGCAGAGCTCATCTGCACTAGGTCCTTCCTCCATGTGACCACACACGGTGACCACAGGTTGCGCTAAAAGGCACTGCGAACTCATGATCTTCATTGACCCTGATCGACGGTCCATGATCTCGATGAATCAACAGTCTAGATCTTTTCAGGATCTCGAATCTCGCTGTTCCTTAGTTGGAGGTTCTCGTCACTCCAAGTCACGATAGGCGAAACTCCGAGATGGAGCTCAGATCAATGATCCACGTTCTTGGTGATCCGATGGTCCTAATCTTTTTGTGATCTCGCATGTCGTTGTTCCTTAGATGGAGGTTCTCGTCACTCCAAGTCGCGATCGACAAAGCTCCGAGATGGAGCTCAGATCAACGGTCCACATTCTTGGTGATCCGACGGTCCTAATCTTTTCGCGATCTCGCATCTCGTTGTTCCTTAGATGGAGGTTCTCGTCACTCCAAGTCACGATAGGCGAAACTACAAGATGGAGTCGGATCAACAGTCAAGATCAAACCTTGATCTGATGGCTAAGATCAAACCTCGATCTGATGGCTAAGATCCAACCCCGTTCCTTTGACTTTCCAGTCAGCGACATGACGATCTTTCGCCACGTGTCCTATGGACCCAATGGTTCAGATCTTGTCGTGATTTCGACACTTCACAGGCCTTCTTCATGCATGATCAACTGTCCACATTCCTTGGTGATCTGACGGCCAAGATCTTTTCATGAATTTGCATATTGCGAGTTTGAGCCTCTTTCCTTTGAATTTCCTGACCTGCGAAATTACGAAATGGAGTCTTTATGGTGCTCTGATCTTTCACCACGTGTCC
Organism: Picea engelmannii; assembly: GCA_009831015.1. Taxonomy (NCBI): domain Eukaryota; kingdom Viridiplantae; phylum Streptophyta; class Pinopsida; order Pinales; family Pinaceae; genus Picea; species Picea engelmannii. The sequence goes on from ML794004.1 coordinate 179,505, forward strand.
TCTTGATCCAACGAACCATGACTGTCATATATGCCTTCCAGCTTCACTATATCTAATGGCTATTGGTCCTTCATACTTCCCCCATATCCTATGGCCCAGATCTTCTCACATTTTCACAACTTCGTCGGGTGAGTTCTCGACACCTTCAAGCCCCGATCTACGAAACCCCGAAATGGAGTCAGACCAACATAATTTGGCCTTTCTCATTTCGCCTCTTCTTGCACTTTAATGAATGTGCAGGTTCTCCCTGATCCAACAATGATCGGATCTTATGCTCAGATCTGACGCCTAAGATCTGTCCTCCTCTTCTACGCGTTATTCTTGTCTACAAACATTACATTCGACTCTGCGCTAATTCCTCCTGAGCTTACTTTGTTCCTGTTTTTCCATCGATGCAGACTATGATCCTGCCATCAATGACAAGCGCATACTGCCTATAAAGCATGCTAACCATCCTCTGCACTATCTCTTCTGATCTTATCGAGCTTTCTCTGCAGCGTCTTCCCAAACTACTTCTGATGCCCGTCTGTTACATTCTTTTTATACTCATGCCATCTTCACTGTTCTACTTTCCATCAATGACAAGCATACGCTACCTGTTAAACATTTGCCAACATAATTGAGGTGAAGGAGGCCCTTTAAGCTTGCACTCGAGTGTGAATGATGTGTAGCCAAAATCTCTTTATTTTCAAAGATATCTGGAACATAATACTATCCAAGAATAATCATGGAAAATACATAATTACCTTCTAATTAAAAATAATAATTACAATATCTTTAGGGTTCTTATTAAAAACATACATACCATCCACCTATGCTCATGGAAAATACATAGCTTAGAAGTTAATTAAAAAATAAAAATTACAATATCTTTAGGGTTCTTATTAAGAACATTGATTTGAAAATCTCCCTTGAATCACTTCTACATTCCCATTTGCTTGTTTAGAGGGTATGCTAGTTATATTGACTTAAAATACTTAGGTTAGTTTGCTTGTTTAGAGGGTATGCTAGTTATATTGACTTAAAGTACTTAGGTTAGACATATGATGCAGAATGTAAGTTATGTTTTTCCATGTAATGAGCAATAATAGATATTACTCTTTTGAACTCAAGTGCAAAGTCTAATGTTTTATGTAAGGAACAAAAAATTCATAAAAATCCAAATTCTAAAAATATGGGTTACCATTTTGAATACCCAATTATGCTCTATAAATATGAAAGTAAACAAAAATTTCTTAGAAATGGAAATATATTAGAACAAATTGCAAAGTGGTGATGTCCCTACTAAATATAGGAGACTTACATTTATTGTTAGGAAGTAAAGTTAATTCAATTTTTTATTCTGGTAGTGAGAAGATATATCCAATTTTTATTTTTGTTGTGAAGCTTCGAGTTATGTCAACTAATTCTATATATTACATATTTAATCTACTAAATAATATATTTTTTATGTTCATTTGAAAGGAACTTATCTACATATAATTATCACATATTGAAATTATATATATATAAGAATTGTATCCATAGTTATAGTTAACTATGAAAGCTTATAACTATTAATTAGAATAAAAGTTATTATAATTTTTATTATGTGAATGGAAAGATGTAAACTAGATATTGATTAAATAAAGAAAGTCTAGATTTTTTCTTTGAAATGGCATAAGAATGTAAGCATAGCATGAAATTGTTTCATTTTAATTTAAAAAAAGAAACTAAAGCAAAATCTAAACTTGCATAACCATTTACAACCTTTACAACTTATGGAAGAAAATGTAATGAGTATTCTCATTATTATTATTGTTTGTTATATATATTATAAAAACAAAATGTGACAAAAACATAAAAGATTTATATTAAAATGAGATTTCGAAATCTCCATTAATTTTATTTTCTTCCTCTTCCTTTATTTTTATTTATTGTGCCCTGTGACTAAAAGGCGAGGGTCGAAAGAGGATGTAGCCAACGGTACTAAAATTAAGTGTCCTGTATTTTGCATTCAACGTGCTCTTAATCGACCGTGCATATATTGTTCGCATAGTGAAGATCAGCAAAAGAAGATTCGCCCGTGGCAAATGCCCATCCTGCTTAAATATTCAAAGTTGGATAAATAAAAAGTAGAGTGTGAGAATACATGTAAGCTCATTGTCGTACCATGCGACCACTTTAATCATGTCCTTTCCCACGACTGTGGTGAGTGTAGTATTTACGGTGACTGAAGCGAAGGAACCGCGAAAGTCCATGGACACCAACGACTCATCACACGATGCAAGGATTCCGTTGAGGGATTTATTTTTATATTTTATAATAAAATTAAGTTTTAATAAAAAAATAAAATTATAATGGAATCTTTCATAATAACATGAAATATATTTATATCTTTTGACAAATTTAAAATATCTTAATGTCAACTAAAATATAAAATGTTGTCCCTTTTTACCCTTAAAATCGTATATTTATTGATCATGGGCACATTTAATAGGTTTTTAGTGCTTAATCAGTTTTGTATGGACAAGATTAACTATTGATGAAATATTCTTAGTAGTCCCAATAAATCAATGGTTGTGATTTCAACCACTAACTTCTTCACTATTATAAAGACATTAGTTTATATGTTTATTTTTTTACCTTTACTTAATCATATTTAAAATTTACTATGGTGGCTAGCTGATTGCCACATATGAGTGATTATGGTTTCATTTTCTAGGCTAACCTAAACCTTTGACCTTCACCAACCATGTTCTGGACACACTGCCTCCTTCCAGCCAACTTCTTTCGTCCACCTCTTGGTCGTTTCTCTTTCCCCGAGGTTTCGACATATGGCGGGATTTTGTCTCCACTATAAAAAAACGTTGGTGTTATTAAAAAATTCGATTTGGATCTAAGGTATTGTAATTAGTTGGCTTCAACCTTGAGCAAGGGTTCAGGTGTTGCTGCGGTCAGGGATTTTTCTCTGCTTTTGTTTCTTTCTGGAGATGGCTATGACTGTGGACGTGGTGATAGCGGGCAATGTGGTCTATGATGCTATTATGGGATGTGCCGCGCAAGCGAGTATAATGCCTTATCATGTAATGGAGTCTCTAGGTCTCAAACCCTCCAGGCCGAGTACTCACTCTCTGTGCTTTCCTAGCGATAGTGAGACCATCCCAGAAGGCGTGATTGAGGACGTTCCGTTGACGTTGGCCGGGTTCGAATCTTGACCACATTCCATGTGCTCAGAATGCAGAATCCCAAGAACTCCTACACGTTGCTGCTTGGCATGCCATGGCTGGAAGCAGCAAAGGCCATGATCAAATTTGATAAAGATGGGAGGTTTATGGTGAAAATACGTGACGGTAACGAAAGCATTAATATTCCTCAACGTAAGAAGTCTACTTATGAACAGCCGACGCCATTTAGCTTTATTGTTGAGATAGAGAGAAGCATTAATCAATGAATAAGTTCTTCCTAGGTAGTTTTCAAATTCTGAAGTGCTGCTATTTCTCCTCTTGCAGGTTCAGGAAAATTCTGAACTGCTGCAATTTCTCCAAGTTTTGTGTATTTAGTTCATGTCGTTGACAGGAATTATGAAGCGCCACAGTTTCTTCTCACAAGTTTGTTCTGTGTAATGTTTCAATCCGTTTTATAAAGGAAATACGCGGAAGACTGAACGTTAATGTTGATAATGCCTCTAATGACTTTACAACAATTGTTTTTGTATTTCTTTTAAGTTCTCTTTGTTAATTTTAAATCTATTGAGCTCATTTTTCTCATTTTCTTTTGATTCATTTTAAATCCACTTGGAAAAAAATAGTATAAAAGTGTACGCGGTGCTGCCCGGGTTTCGACTCGGGATGTTTGTGTATATGAATCCTCCAAAATATCCATCCAAAACCCGCTTGATTATGGATGTAACTAATCGCTTAATTATAGATGTAAGTCATAATTCCACTTAAGTTACTATCATTTTCTGTTCTCAAGTCATCTAAGGTAATGTGTTTAAATAAAACTTCATGTTGAATACTATCTATAACGTGAGTAAGAAAATTTTTTGATCGATTCATCGATTTACATATATTTAAATATTTATTAATTTAATTTCCAATAAAGATTTAATAGGTTTTATAAACTTAATTTATATAGCGGAAGATTTAACTTCATTTCTTTTCCGGAAGATTTATTTTTATTTATCTTTTTATTATGGTGAGTTTTGAAGCTTAACTCTTTTTATTATGGCGAGTTTCGAAGCTTAACCCTCGAAATCAGAAGATTTAACTTTATTTAACCCTTGAAATCCGGAAGATTTAATTTCATTTAAATTTAACTTTATTTAAACCTTGAAATCCAGAAGATTTAATTTGATTTAAATTTAACTTTATTTAACACTTGAAATCGAGAAGATTTAATTATGTACGCGGAAAGGTATACACCTATTGACAATGAGCACAATTAATCACTTTTTAATCTAAAATTCTAATCTTATGGCTAACAATTGAAGATGCTGGAATATTCTTAGTCGTCCTTCCAAATCAATGATTGTGATTTCCTCTTCATAACTTCCTTGTATTTTTGAATGCATCGGTTAACCTATTTATTTTTTAACATTTACCTAATCATATTAAGAAATTACTGTAGCACTATATGATTGCTAAGTTTAAATGATTAAACTTTGGGATTATCACATTTGGATTTGCTCAGCTGTAGACACTTATTTTCTGGTTGTGTATTTCATTTTCTTGCTGTGCGTTTCATTTTCTGTCCACCCCTTTCATTTTCTTGTTGTCCGCATGTTTCATTTTCTTGTTGTCTGTGTGTTTATGGCCAAGGGTGGAAGACTATAAGTGTGTGGTGGGGAAGGCCATTGCTGCGAGCTCGGGACAATAATCAAAGGCTTATTATAACCTATAGAGGGTGTTTAAGGTTCCGGCCATTAACCCACAGGAGGAAGCTTTGGCATCACCTTTCGGCTTTCATCATTCTTTCAGTGGTTGTGCTAGTTTAATGTGTTTTCATTTATTGTTATTAGAAATTTGGTTTAAAATATAAAATATTATCTCTTTCTTGATATAATAATTGCAATCAAACAATTAATATTGATATTGTATTTTTTCTTGATATAATAAATGTAATCAAATAATTATATGTTGTATTTTTCTTAATATTATGTACTAATGTCTTTTGTTTTTTAATATAATAATATGTTTTTATACATAATAAATGTAATCAAATATTAATGTATTTTGTAATCAAATAATCAATGTAATTTCTTTTCTTATATAATAATGTGTTTTTCTTTATACAATAATATTATTAATATTGATATTGTCTTCTTTAATATAATGTAATAATATATTAATAATTAATATTTATTTTCTCTTTTTTTTTATTGATTTAATAAATGTAATCAAATAATTAAAATAATCTTAATTAATATAACCCTAACCCTAATAACTAATTAGTGAATAATCTAATATAAAAACTCAGTTTCATTTTTATTAGAGTAAAACAACCTAGAAGAAAAGCTACTGAGAGTTACTATCATGGCGGCCTATGGATGGGATTGCATTGGTTATGAAATGATGGAGACTATGCAAGAGTAGTAGCATGCAAACTAATTGATGAATCTGATAAGATGGAGAGTTTGCATTAATCACATTTTTGATGTTTGTATTGATAAGCATCACTTGCATCAGAAGTAAACAAACCAAGTTTATGCATCAGAAGTAAACAAACCAAGTTTATTTCATTACAATCAGTGTGATTAATTACTTGTATATTTTGATTAATGTGTGACAGGAAATTTTCATAATGGAGCTCAATTTGATCTAATCTTCACTCTCTCCTATTATTGGATTTTTCATTTTTTATATTGCATGGGAATCAAAACAAAATGAACCTAAATTTAGATATCTGACATATTTTGTACCTATCTTCCTTTTTCTTTTTAACACAAAAATTTTCATGTCATTATAATATATATTTTCAATTTCCACAATTATTACCATTGAAGTATTTTTCCTAGGTTATCAATGACCGTTGGATGTTGTTTGAGGGTATAATATATATTTTCAATTTCCACAATTATTACCATTGAAGTATTTTTCCTAGGTTATCAATGACCGTTGGATGTTGTTTGAGGGGACGCATTTTTTTTTAAGTGGATCSAGTATTTTTCCTTGACAGGTGGATGTTGTTTGAGGGAACGCATTTTTTTTTTAAGTGGATCCAGTATTTTTCCTTGGTTATCAATGACTGGTGGATGTTGTTTGAGGGGAAGCATTTTTTTAAGTGGATCCACAACATTTTTTTAAGTGGATCCACTTAAAAAAAATCCAATTAAAGCATTTAAATTCGTGGACATTGAGACCTGGTCATTTTAATCCCAATTAAATCATTTAAATCCAACTACCAGCTCTTATACTTGACCATGAATGTTTACAGATATTAAAAAAAGCGAAAATACTGTTTTTTTTTGTTAGTATACTTGACCATTAATGTTTACAGATATTAAAAAAAAGGCGAAAATACTGTGTGTTTTTTGTTAGTATACTTGACCATGAATGTTTGCAAATCTTAAAAAAGAAAAAATCCTGTGTGTTTTTTTGTTCTCTTTTTGAACAGTCGAATGATGGTTTCTCCTATGTTTGTTGCTTCCTCAATTACCATTGGAACCTTTTCCTCTATTATGCATGAACCATTCAACTTCACAAATTAAATTATGAACCAATTTAATTCAGACTTTAAATAATAATTTAAACGAAAACTCGAGTGTGATTTCTTACAAATTTATGTCAAAAGATTTCCGAGAAAATTTTCATAATGAGACGCCATGCCTCGACAGTTGAGCACTAATTCTAATTACATAAACCATCAACAATGAACACAATCCATGCCTTGGCCTCTTAGTTGAAATCTAACTCTCTACGAATTGACATTGTGTAAACCTAAATTGTTCGTGGCTATAAATAAAAACCCTAAATCCAAAATCAAACTAGTAAACATTAAATGAAAATTCTAAATAACAGAGAGTAAATCATGTTTTTATTATTAGTTCTCTAATCCAATCTGTGTGAGTAACAACAATAGTAATATCTGGTCACATACGTCCAATTTGTGCAAGAAACAACAATGAAAATATATGAGCACATAAAGGTGGAGTAACAAAAAGGCAGCCATAATATGAAACGTAACAACAATAACAATATTTGGTCACATACGTCCAATCCGTGCAAGAAATAACGATGGCAATTATGGTCACATAAAGGTGGAGTAACAGAAAGGAGGCCATAATATGAAATGCCCCCCAGCAAGATGGTAACTATCATCCATCCGACCATAATATGAAACGCTCAGAGCCAGATGCCAACTACCATCCATCCGAAAAAAAAAATAGGCGTAAAATAAATAACTAAGGAAGTGGATATCTTGATATTTGACACCTACCCTACATCCATATTTGCCATTCATCTCTAAAAGAAAACAAGTGTTGTATGGCAGCAGCGTAGTCCTTGCTAGTTTGGTATGGGAGTAAATGTGACCTAGTACAGGTAGCTGGCTAGAAAGTTGAAATACATGTGGTTTGCGTGTAGAACATAGTATTCCCGAATTAGTTCTTCTTGAAAAAATATYAGAAATTATCAATGTTTGAATGGTTGTTAGACACAAAAAATTTAGCATTACCAAATTGGTTATTTTTAAAACTAGGACATAGAAAGTCATCAGAAATAAATAAATTATACATRCGAAATATGTATTTGTATAAAGTAGATATTTAGTAAATAAATTATACATACGAAATATGCATTTGGATAAAGTAGATTTTTAGTTTTATAGATACAAAATTTGTAGCCCTCATTGCATAGATACAAAATTAGTTTCTCGGGCTCGCGCACTAAAAATTGGGTGTCTGATGTTCCGTGGTCTACAAATATCATCCATTGTTCCCCGATATACAAAATGAGAGGCGTAGTTGTGGACTATAGAAATTTACCAAAAATTAATAATGTCTGTTATATAATAGAATAGTAATAACATCTATTGCACCGAATTACTTTGCTTTAAAACTTAGGTTTTTTTTTGGAAAAAAATGATATAGCATTGTCGAACTAGTTTCCTTTGCACATGTTTTATAGAGCATGGACAGACTGCTCATTCCATAATTAGCAAGTCTTTGGATCACGGGTTGTCGGGCTGGTGGTTTCAAAAATGGGCCTCTGTTGTTCCGTGTCCTACAAAAACCATCGACAGTTCCACGATATACAAATTGAGAGGCGGGCTTGCGAACTATAGAAACTTATTATAAAATAAATAATGGTTGTTACATATATTAGGAAATTACATCAACATTTAAACAATCAACATCGTTGAAGACCCAAAAATTAGCATACAATAGGAGACAAGAAATGTAGCATATCCGAATTAGTTTTCTTTGGAACAAACAAGAAGGTTTCTGGAAACCCAAAGTTTAGTATACAATAAGGACATTTTCGAATCAGTTTTCTTTGAAATTTAACAAAAATTAATAATGTCTCTTACATGTTTGTGGAAATTTAAATACGTTTGTCATATAGACTGGGATTGGGGCTCCTGCGGACCATAAAAAGAAATAAGTACAAGAATTAGGAACGTCGAAAGAAGTGTGCAATGGTAGAAATGAAGACTTGAAAAGAAGAAATTGGAACTTACGAGTCTTTGGTTACAGTTTTCTATTTAAAGAGGACATAAGTGGATTGATAAAGAAAATAAGATGACAACATAGACTTAAACTGGAATGATAAACAAAACAATATGGAAGTATAGACTTACTATGAACTCGATGCATTTTTTGTAATGTCCCCATTTTGGGGCATTATAACATTATAACATTTCAGAGTGTTATGCCTACCCGAGTAGCCAGATAAGGGTGACAGAGAGTTCGGGAGATATTGAGGGGTTTATTTGGGCCCGATTTGCATCGATAATCATCAGGATCCATTCTGCACAACTGGGCTTTGGTTTCATTGCATTCCGACAATTTCTGTAATTTTGAGTTATTATGGGTCATATCTTAATTAAATTCACTAAGAAGGTCATAATGGGCATATTACTTGGAGGAACCTCTTAGTGTAACAGCTCATCGGAATCAGGAGGAAGAGCACTATAGGATATGATGATGAGAAGTGACTTTCAGTGGCCGGAGAAGCCATTAGGAAGGATAAATCACTTTTTAGAGGTAAAATGGTTAATTAATTAATTAATTAAGTGATTTAATCAAGGAATAATACAATAAAGTAAAAGTCACTTGGAGGGAAAAGGTCAAAAATGAATTAGGGTTTCGGGAAGCTATAAAGGAAGGGTAAAGCAACCTAATTCATTATGCAGATTATGACTTATCATTGAGGAGAAGAGGCGCATCTCAGGAGAGATAGTTCAGTGTATTCCAGGAGGAAGACACCAGTTGGTTGATTTCGGTGTTGAAAGACACACACTAGTCACCGGGAAGATCATCGAGGTATTCCATCATTCTTCATTGATTCTGTAGTGCTCCCATATTCTGGGTATTACCTTTTAGTTGCTTATTTGTATTCCGACTAAGATCCTTTTGTCTTTTGATCTAGTCGAGTGTTGTTATTTTATTCAGCCGCAGTTGCTTATTTATATTCCGGCTAAGATCCTTTGTATGTTGATCTAGTTGAGTATTGTCAGTTATTCAACTGCATTCGACCATTTTGTAATCCATAGATATATCATAATACAAACTTTGCAGTCCTTTGTCGCGTTTATTATTTGTATGATCATTTATATGCTGTAAACCTTTACACACACAATAGCAACGTTTCCTAGACTATCCAAGTCAGGAACATTACATTGGTATCAAAGCTTTAGTCCTGCGAGCCTATGACTAAATTCGTTGAGTTCAACGGGTGACCCAGAAGGCAGAGAGGATGCTAGGAGATAGATATGAGCGACCAGACGGCAGTGGTAAGGCCCCTGTTAGTCCCTAAATTTGCACTCGACTGCTAAGGGAAAGCTAGGGCATCATTGTTTTATTGCAAAAGCATTTTAAGGGTTTTATGATTGGGTTTTTTGAGTAAGGTGGTTTGAAACTAGTTTCAAGGTAACAACACAATATGAAAAACAAGATTAAAACAAAGTATATCCCATTGACTGAATAATAGGTAAACACAAAGATGGATTAAACCAATTAAGAAAAAGGAAGGTGAAGCCTTCAATTTGTCAATTTCACCAGAATTCTTGCCTCAAAATATCATAAAGAAACAACATGTTCAACTTGATATCAAACTTGAAAAATAATCATTACAGTAAAATTTTCACTGGATAAATTAATAGTCAAGAATCAAAAGCATTGCAATCTGAATATGAATTCAAGCATGAATAAAGAAATAACAGAGTAGAAAAAGAGGGTCTAACCATCCATATGCCTTTGTTATTAAGTGTCAAATTGAACATAATTCCTTTACAATGTGCTTCACAAAAAGGTCCCTTGGGTCTCTAATTTTTCAACTCATGAACTTGCATGACAACTAAAATATTTCATAAGCTATCCCATCATTTCTCACAAATCTCTCACTTATAATTTCAACAAATTTTTCTTATATGACAACTTTTGATTTCCAGTCTACCTGTGCAACTAACAATAGACCAAATGAATATGATTTGGGTCCATCATAATGCATGATGCACCTTTTTGGATTCATGGTAGACAAAACCCCACAATCTGCGAAGATACAAATCTATCCCTAAGATAATGATGCCAGGGGGCTGTATCTTTGTTCCACGAGGGTTTGCTCATCATGTTTCCATTTTTTCAAAATTGCTAAAACCCTGACAACCCCTTGACATGAAGATATCATGGCATCATCTGGAGGCAAGTAAGAAAAATTCATATTTTCCCAACAAATGTTATCGATGGTGGATTCTGGATGCTTTGCTTCATTGAATCCTTATGACAAACCATGATTCTTTCCACCTCTTACGATTTGCAGGTTGTAGCTTCAAGTATGAAAAAATCATAGAACAGGCTTCTTCGCACTCCGATTGTTGAGCAGATGATATAGGAGATGCAAAAGTCTGCTCGCGATTTTGCTTGGCAATTTTGCTTGTTCATCTATTGGCCGTCTCATACAATGAGCTATGCAGTGGGGAATTACCGCGGGGGTTTTCCATGATGTCAGACCCATTTAAACATTTCGCAGGACCTGTAATTGACTATGATTTGGATTTTGAGCTTGAGTACTGGGTGATGGAAACCCTTTGTATTGTGTTCCCATGTTGTCAATAACCACAATGCCCAAATGTTCACACTGTATTCTTTATGAAATTGGGCGTTCTATGTGTTTGATATCTCATGATGAATCAACTGGGCTTGCACGCTGCTGTTGATGGTATTGTGGACAGGTTTCAACCAGAGGCAATCTTTCACCTTCATGATGAATGCCAATTATCGGAGCATATGGCAATGACTTTTGTTTGCAAAAACTAATTCTTCGAGAACAGATGGCAGTGGTCTCTGTTGATAAGACAAATTTTCTTCAGCCAGGATAACTCCTCCTTGTTGTGGCTCGGTGTGGTGCTAGTCTTTGGCTTGACTTGTGCATTAGGGTTTGAAGATTGCATGAGATAGCTCCAAGGCTTCTGTAACTAGCACCCTCGGGTTCCGAATTTGCCACCTGCAATCTGTTAGTGTATAACGTTCCTCTGAGCAAATACCTGTGCCTAAATTCAGCAAAATCAGACAAGTATAATATAATGATCATTGAGAATTGGGTGATTTTAAAATGAGACCTTCGTGGGTACAAAGCAATCGTATTATGAAACGGTTTGAATCAGTAAATGATTACAAGCTATTGTGGACACACACAAACTCTCAGACCATGATTCCTATCATCATAATGAAATCTAGATGACAGGTGTGTATTAAGGCATGATAATTTTGGCGCTACAGGAATAGCCTTATTCCCGTAGCGCTATTAATGACTTAGAAAAATTTGAATTTATGAATTTCAAATAGGCATATAAGGTGACACCTCGTTTAAAACCATGTCTTTCAATTTCAAACATGAATAAACTATTCAAAAACTGAAATGAAAACCATAAGACACTAAAAACAAAGATCGAAATCAACTGGAAACAAAAATTGAAGTGTAGGTAAGAAGGGTTTAGAATAAGGGTTTCTCACTAAACCAAGACAAAATTAGAGACTAACATTGGCTCCTTTTGGGGGATGATGCTCTCCCCGTGAGGCATCAAGAACAAGAAGACCACTGYACCTTTTCCTCTGTGCAATCCTGTCCCTGCAAATCTTCYGCTCYGTAGACATCCACAACTTGTGTTGTGCCTAATCCATTGGGTTATGGAGTCAGCCAGTGTCATTCAAATCTGGCCCAAACGTTTGCAACTCTACTCCTCATTTGAAGCCAAACTTCCCCTACCAATAGTGCCTTATATGCATTGGGCATGGAGTCTTCATTTCAAAACTGAAACCAAATTTTCTGCTGCAAACCAACAGACTGAAAACAAATTGCTGAAAATGAAAAAGCTCAAGAAGCGAGCTTTATTCTCCCTACTCTTATCTAATCAATTGATTTCTCTTGATTAGGTAAAATTGTGTTTCCAATGAAGCCATACTAGTATTTGACTGATCGACGCGTCTCTCAATTTGGAAATGAAGAATGCAAGAAACCAAAGAATACATAAATGTATTTCAAAAGAATAGGACAACCATCCTTCAATTGACAAAATTGCTCTGACATCCAAGCTACTTAGAAACTTGAGATAATTAGCAAATGGATATATAAGACTGAAAACAAATACCTCTTGCTACTATTTCGATTGAAGATCCAAAAATCTCTGCATATCCTCTTGCCGATCATGGCTGCCACCTTCAGATGCTTGCAAATCTGAATATGACTATAAAGTGATTTTACTGTTGATGATCAGTTGTTTAATATTGTCTGCAGATTTAGGTTCAGGGATAGTAAATGCAGGCTTGCTATTTTGCAAAGATGGCTGCTCAACCACTGGTAATGAAAGTAGGATCAACTGTTCTTGCAGTACTTCAATATTTCCAGCATACTGTTGTTCAATAGGATCTGAAATGAAAGGTACATGAAGAGTATAATTTGCCACAAATTTTGTCTTCTCTTCTTGAACATCTTCCAAAACTTTAGAGAAAAGGGAAACAGTCTGATCTTGGTCATACTCATCATACAGGGCACAATCTTTTCTCTGATGAATACAAAGTGTGAACTTTTCACAACATTTTTCAAAAAGTATATCAGAAGAATAATACCTCTTACAATACTTATGGAAGGCTGGATGAAATTCCTGCAAAGAAGATATGCTGGCAATAGAGAGTGACCGATACCATCTCCGAGCATCACCATTTAATGAGTATACAAACATCTTCATGAGAGCATCTTCATGATAGATATTCAACCGATATATGCACTGATGAGAATCTATGAGATGTTGGGCAGGAGTATCCCCTTCATCTCTAGGGAATATAGGAAGAAAGTCTGCGCATTCTAAGAAGGAAGGCACAGGATTAGGAAAACCAGAAATAGCTGAAAAATTGAGAGGTGCAAACCTCCGAGCCAAAATGGCTTCCATGCTTGGATCCAGTGGAGTCACCTATTAATCTTTAGACAATGAAGTCACCATGGTGAAAGATTTGCAGTCATGTATCTATCCCCTTCCTATTCACCATCAAGAAGTTGATCTGATCGTTGTCGTTCTCCCAGGGATAAATACTTCGTGTCTCTGTCCCCGACAACGACGCCAAAACTGTTAGTCCCTAAAGTTGCACTCGACTGTTAAGGGAAAGCTAGGGCATCATTGATTTATTGCAAAAGCATTTTGAGGGTTTTATGATTGGGTTTTTTGAGTAAGGTGGTTTGAAACTGGTTTCAAGGTAACAACACAATATGAAAAACAAGATTAAAACATAGTATATCCCATTGACTGAATAATAGGTAAACACAAAGATGGATTAAACCAATTAAGAAAAAGGAAGGTGAAGCCTTCAATTTGTCAACTTCACCATAATTCTTGCCTCAAAATATCATAAAGAAACAACATGTTCATCTTGATATCAAACTTGAAAAATAATCATTAGAGTAAAATTTTCACTGTATAAATTAACAGTCAAGAATCAAAAGCATTACAATCTGAATATGAATTCAAGCATGAATAAAGCAATAACAGAGTAGAAAAAGAGGGCCTAACCATCCATATTCCTTTTATATTAAGTGTCAAATTGAACATAATTCCTTTACAATGTGCTTCACAAAAAGGTCCCTTGGGTCTCCAATTTTTCCACTCATGAACTTGCATGACAGCTAAAATATTTCATAAGCTATCCCATCATTTCTCACAAATCTCTCACTGATAATTTCAACAAAGTTTTCTTGTATGACCACTTTTGATTTCCAGTCCACCTATACAACTAACAACAGACCAAATGAATATGATTTGGGTCCATCATAATGCATGATGCACCTTTTTGGAGTCATGGCAGACAAAACCCCACAATCTGCGAAGATACAAATCTATCCTTGAGATAATGATGCCAGGGGGCAGTATCTCTGTTCCACGAGGGTTTGCTCATCATGTTTCCATTTTTTCAAAATTGCTAAAACCATGACAACCCCTTGACATGAAGATATCATGGCATCATCTGGAGGCAGGTAAGAAAACTTCATATTTTACCAACAAATGTTATTGTTGGTGGATTCTGGATGCTTTGCTTCATCGAATCCTTATGAAAAACCATGATTCTTTCCCCCTCTTATGATTTGCAGGTTATAGCTTCAAGTATGAAACAATCATATGACAGGCTTCTTCGTGCTCCGATTGTTGAGCAGATGATATAGGAGATGCAAAAGTTTGCTCGTGATTCTTCTTGGCAATTTTGCTTGTTCATCTATTGGCCGTCTCATACAATGTGCTATGCAGTGGGGAATTACCGTGGGGGTTTTCCATGATGTCAGACCCATTTAAACATTTCACAGAACCTGGAACTGACTATGATTTGGATTTTGAGCTCGAGTACTTGGTGATGGAAACCCTTTGTACTGTGTTCCCATGTTGTCAATAACCACAATGCCCGAATGTTCACTCTATATTATCCATGAAATTGGGTGTTCAATTGGTCGTTCTGTGTGTTTGATATCTCATGATGACTCGACTAGGCTTGCACGTTGTTGTTGATGGTATTGTGGACAGGTTTCAACCAGAGGCAATATTTCACCTTCATGATGAATGCCAATAATCAGAGCAGATGGCAATGACTTATGTTTGCAAAAACTAATTCTTTGAGAAGAGATGGTAGTGGTCTCTGTTGATAAGACAAATTGTCTTCAACCACGATAACTCCTCCTTGTTGTGGCTCGGTGTGGTGCTAGTCTTTGGCTTGACTTGTGCATTAGGGTTTGAATATTGCATGAGCTAGCTCCAAGGCTTCTGTAACTAGAACCCTTGGGTTCCGAATTTGCCACCTGCAATCTATTAGTGTATAATGTTCCTCTGAGAAAATACCTGTGCCTAAATTCAACAAAATCAGACAAGTATAATATAATGATCATTGATAATTGGGTGATTTTAAAATGAGACCTTCGTGGGTACAAAGCAATCAGATTATGAAACGGTTTGAATCAGTAAATGATTCCAAGCTATTGTGCACACACGCGAACTCTCAGACCACAATTACTGTCATCATAATGAAATCTAGATGACAGGCGCGTATCAAGGCATGATAATTTTGGTGCTACGGGAATAGCCTTATTCTCGTAGCACTATTAATGACTTAGCAAAATTTGAATTTATGAAGTTCAAACAGGTATATAAGGTGACACCTTGTTTAAAACCATGTCTTTCAATTTCAAACTTGAATAAACTATTCAAAAACTGAAATGAAAACCATAAGACACTAAAAGCAAACGTCGAAATAAACTAGAAACATAAATTGAAGTGTAGGTAAGAAGGGTTTAGAATAAGGGTTTCTCACTAAACCAAGAAAAAATTAGAGACTAAAATTGGCTCCTTCAAGGGGATGATGCTCTCCCCATGAGGCATCAAGAACAAGCAGACCACTGTGCCTTTTCCTCTATGCAATCCTGTCCTTACAAATATTCCGCTCTATAGACATCCACAACATGTGTTGTGCCTAGTCCATTGGGTTATGGAGTCAGCCAATGTCATTCAAATCTGGCTCAAACTTCTGCAACTCTACTCCTCATTTGAAGCCAAACTTCCCCTGCCAATAGTGCCTTATATGCATTGGGCATGGAGTCTTTATTTCAAAACTGAAACCAAATTTTCTGCTGCAAACCAACAGACTGAAAACAAATTGCTGAAAACAAAAAGCTCAAGAAACGAGCTTTATTCTCCCTACTCTTATCTAATCAATTGATTTCTCTTGATTACGTAAAATCATGTTTCCAATGAAGCCATACTAGTATTTGACTGATCGGTGCGTCTCTCAATTTGGAAACGAAGAACGCAAGAAACCAAAGAATACATAAATGTATTTCAAAAGAACAGGACAACCATCCTTCAATTGACAAAATTGCTCTGACATGCAAGCTTCTTAGAAACTTTAGATAATTAGAAAATGGATCTATGAGACTGGAAACAAATACCTCTTGTTGTTGTTTCGATTGAAAATCCAAAAATCTCTGCATATCCTCCTGCCGATCATGGCTGACACCTTCAGATGCTTGCAAATCTGAATATGACTATAAACTGATTTCACTGCGGATGATCGGTTGTTTAATATTTTCTGCAGATTTAGGTTCAGGCATAGTAAATGTAGGCTTGTTGTTTTGCAGAGATGGTTGCTCAACCACTGGTAATGAAAGCAGGATCAACTGTTCTTGCAGTACTTCAATATTTCCAGCATATTGTTGTTTAATAAGATCTGAAATGAAAGGTATAGGAAGAGTAGAATTTGCCACAAATTCTGTCTTCTCTACTTGAACATCTTCCAAAACTTTAGAGAAAAGGGAAACAGTCTGATCTCGGTCATACTCATCATACAGGGCACAATATTTTCTCTGATGAAAACAAAGCATGAACTTTTCACAACATTTTTCAAAAAGTATATCAGAAGAATAATACCTCTTACAATACTTATGGAAGGCTGCATGAAATTCCTGCAAAGAAGATATGCTGGAAATAGAGAGTGACCAATACCATCTCCGAGAATCACCATTTAATGAGTATACAAACATATTCATGAGAGCATCTTCATGATAGATATTCAATCGATCTATGCATTGATGAAAATCTATGAGATGTTGGGCAGGAGTATCCCTTTCATCTCCATGGAATATAGGAAGAAAGTTTGTGCATTCTAAGAAGGAAGGCACAGGATTAGGAAAACCAGAAATAGCTTAAAAATTGAGAGGTGCAAACCTCCGAGCCAAAATGGCTTCCATGCTTGGATCCAGTGGAGTCACCTATTAATCTTTAGACAGTGGAGTCGCCATGGTGAAATATCTGCAGTCATGTCTATGTCCCCTTTCCGTTCACCGTCAAGAAGATGATCTAATCGTTGTCGTTCTCCCAAGGATAAATACTTCGTGTCTCTCTCCCCGACAACGACGCCAAAAATGTTAGTCCCTAAAGTTTCACTCGACTGCTAAGGGAAAGCTAGGGCATCATTGATTTATTGCAAAAGCGTTTTGAGGGTTTTATGATTGGGTTTTTAGAGTAAGGTGGTTTGAAACTGGTTTCAAGGTAACAACACAATATGAAAAACAAGAATAAAACAGAGTATATCCCATTGACTGAATAATAGGTCAACACAAAGATGGATTAAACCAATTAAGAAAAAGGAAGGTGAAGCCTTCAATTTGTCAACTTCAATTAAGAAAAAGGAAGGTGAAGCCTTCAATTTGTCAACTTCAATTAAGAAAAAGGAAGGTGAAGCCTTCAATTTGTAATCTTCACCAGAATTATTGCCTCAAAATATCATAAAGAAACAACATGTTCAGCTTGATATCAAACTTGAAAAATAATCATTACAGTAAAATTTTCATTGTATAAATTAACAGTCAAGCATCAAAAGCATTGCAATCTGAATATGAATTCAAGCATGAATAAAGAAATAACAGAGTAGAAAAAGAGGGTCTAACCATCCATATGCCTTTGCTATTAAGTGTTAGATTGAACATAATGCCTTTACAATGTGCTTCACAAAAAGGTCCCTTGGGTCTCCACTTTTTCCACTCATGAACTTGCATGACAGCTAAAATATTTCATAAGCTATCCCATCATTTCTCACAAATCTCTCACTGATAATTTCAACAAAGTTTGCTTGTATGACCACTTTTGATTTCCAGTCTACCTGTGCAACTAATAGTAGACCAAATGAATATGATTTGGGTCCATCATAATGCATGATGCACCTTTTTGGAGTCATGGTAGACAAAACCCCACAATCTGTGAAGATACAAATCTATCCCTGAGATAATGATGCCAAGGGGCAGTATCTCTGTTTCATGAGGGTTTTCTCATCATGTTTCCATTTTTTCAAAATTGCTAAAACCATGACAACCCCTTGACATGAAGATATCATGGCATCATCTGGACTTCATGAAGATTGCATGAGACAGCTCCAAGGCTTATGTAACTAGCACCCTCGGGTTCCGAATTTGTGTTAAGGTCCTAACCCGCACATAGGTAGATCAATGTATTCGGATGTAATAAAGGTCAATATTAATAAGACCTTTCAATAAAATAGAATAAGGCGGATATAAGAAGACCTAATAGAAGCTTCTGCTTCTAGAAGGATCTTCCTCTAGATGCTTCTTTTTAGTATAAATAGGAGTCGATGGTATGAGAACCCTATCTTGGATATTATTGTAACAGAGCGCTTCTCGATTGGAGGTTGCCCCCTCGAAGAGGCCTGTGAACATTGCTATCTGATTCAAAGTGCTATTTCTGTTGCTATTTCCTATATCATTTCTGTGTATTGTGAAGATTATGTTGGATATTTTACTATTATTCTGTTATTTCTAGCATTTCATTTCTGTTCTGCATATTTTATATATCTAGTATCTTGCAAGTGGTATTAGAGCACTTTCCTTGGCAGAAATTGTGGGTATTTTTTTTTTCAGGGTAGAGACGTATTCCGGCGTCTTTAAGCCACAGAGATCTGTCGTTACGCGCATAAACCCGCGGTTGAGGGATTCATATATGCAGGAAATACAAGTGGTTCTTAAGTGCACATTTGTTGGCCACCCTTGTAACCCTTGTTGGTACCCCTTCGAGTGGTAGCGCATCAGACAACACCCGTGTACAGACCGGCCTAGATTTCCTGAATCCCTCTATAGATAAACCTATCGGCCGCCGGACTGCTATAGTGTCACCGAGAACAATACTCAGGAAGATACTCTCTAGTACCTGGGTAGTCGGGTAGTACGGCTAAGGTTACGGTCTATCCTCCTTAGTTAGTGCACTGAGATATTGGGCCGAGTACTACTGTTAGACCCTGCATGTATATCAGAGAGCTATAGCACAGGGAAAACCCTTGTCTGTAGAACCCTGGAATACCTAACCCTTGGGGAACATAAACAGCAATATAAACAAAGTAAATCAGCGAGATCTATTAACCCGCATCTGTATTCAGGTTGCTAAGTAAATACTCTCTGGTTCAGAATTTGGGGATTTCAACACTGCAACATTCTTTAGACCAAAGCATTCTTGAGACTTATTCCATTAGACTCATCTCTTCGCCCTTATCACTTTCATCCATATCATTTTTCTGCAAAAAAAAATTCTGACCCCGCCCGCACCCTTTTCAGTCACCCATTTTTCACCATTATTTGAGACCTATTCCATTAGATTCATCTCTTCTCCCTTATCACTTTTA
>ML794004.1:210481-229645 GCA_009831015.1 Picea engelmannii
TTCTTGTCATGGAAAAAATGCAAACAATGGTTGTATTGCCTTGCTATTTCTACAACAAACA
This sequence comes from Picea engelmannii, assembly GCA_009831015.1. Lineage (NCBI taxonomy): Eukaryota > Viridiplantae > Streptophyta > Pinopsida > Pinales > Pinaceae > Picea > Picea engelmannii. The sequence goes on from ML794004.1 coordinate 210,543, forward strand.
TATTGTTCGTGATGTGGCATGGAAGGAAGGAATAATTTTCCTTAGAGCCAAAGACCATGAGGAGACTGTGATTTTCCTTTTTATCAAGTGCGCCCTTCTTGTTCAAAAACTTGCTTGCGTGGCCAGACATCCATGGAGCATTCTTGCCTAACAATAAATCTTTGAAAATTGAGACAAAGCCATTAAAAACTTCATAAAAACAATGGGAGGCCTTGTGTCTCCACAGGGCGTCGTACCATAATGTTACTGGGTCGAATCCACAGTTTATTTTATTGGAAAGAGAAAATTTTGGAAACGGGCAGCAATACACAATTTTGAAAATCAAGTAGGATGACATATAAAATTTATTCGATTCTTTGAATCCTAACAAATGGGAATAGAGTTCAATGGAGATTAGCTTTCCCCAATCGAAAATGTATTGTTCCTTGACTGTGAAATATGAAATATAAATAATTATATGGGAAATGCTTGTTGTGGATGCCTATCCTGTTATTCTTGTAAACAACCAAGCAATTTTCCTGAATGGATTTCTAAAGGAACATACCTGGAGCTTTGTGATATCTTCAGGAACTGGTGTCGGGTCTTCAAGGAAGTCGGCTAAGATGTCCAACCCATGATTATGTTTTTCGAGAAACTGGTTGCAGTCTTGTCCTTTGAACGTTAATGTTGGTTTTGACAATTTCAACATCTCGCGGAAGAGATTGAGGTGACAAAGAAACAGGAGAATGGTCGCGCAGTGGAATAATTCTTTGGCCTGGAATATATTTTTCAGTGCACCAAGAGACCACCTCCTTACAGTCAAAAACCTCAGGGATGCAGCCTGCACGAGCGATTCCGGAGGTCCAAATCTCTTCGTTCTCGGTGAAATGAGATGAATAGTAAAAGTATGCCCTGGACCACTGGAACCTTTGGTCCTCTTCTGCGAACATATTTACTGTATTTCCACAAAACTGTTGTCGACCAGATGGCATAGGTCTACAAAGACATTTATTTGTTCCAGACGATGAATGAAATGAAAGGTTGAAAGGGCTAATATAACCCTGCGCAAATTTTGGTCAAAAGTGTGTTTATGGGAGATGTCCTCGAGACTTTCGTTGATTAATGACAATCTAGACGGTTGTTGCATGATGCGGTGTTAACATTAAACACTACTAATTCCATATATAGAAATGGAAACATGGTGGATATTGCAATGAGTGATTAAGCATTACAAATTTCTTGAGCGACCCAACACGACGACAAGTGTTGGAGATGAACAATCGGAAGGGACAAAATAAGTTTCCGCACATCTTGGTTTAATGCGTAATAATGGGACATCTCCTTGAGTTTTTCGCCCATTAATGACAATGTTGAAGGTTCCTGCATGGTGACCTGTTAGCATCAAAGGTTTCTAATTGCATAGTAAGAAAGTATGGAGGTCGCTGACAGGGGAAACAAATCGCTACAAAATAGGGTTGCAGGGTACAACTATTGAAGGTGAGGGTGCTAGGGTCAAATTGTATGTCTCAGAACATTTTTATTGCAATACGCCTAACCTGCCAACCGTGGCGATAAGATTGGCTAAGTATGGAGAGAAATAGCGGTCGGTCAGAGGAGTCGTGTGATTATATAGATGGATATAAATATATCTCAACCCGCCAACACTGGAACTTGTGTTTATAGAAAGGCGACTATGTATATAACCACAAAGCGATAATACAAGGGAAGAAGAAAAGGGAAAAAGGACCAACGAGTCTGTGGTGGAAATGTAAATCACGAAAATTTTGAGTGCAATATGCATATCAGGGAAGAAGAAGCAGCAGACTTCGAATGCACTAACTTGAAACACTGACTAAGAATTTGGGATTTCGTCAATCTGTGAACAGGAGGATCCAAAATAGGGTCAGAGGTCCGGATGATCAAATTGTATTATTTGGAACATTTGAATGCACAATCTATAACACGGAAGAGGGGATGATGTCGGAACCCGATACTCAATTTCTATGTTGCGAATGGAAGGATGTGAATTGTTTTGTATTGTTGTGTGCAACTGTCACTTGTAAGAGTCATTAGTAAGAGAATAGAAAATGTATATTAGGAATCACATTTGTCAACCTTGGTACAGTGAAGCTTGCAAGTTCGAGGAGCATGAAATATAATTGTAGATTGCCAACCCAACAACCATGGACATAAAATTGCCTACAGTGTGATTATATACATGGAGATAATGAGAGCCATAATACAGGGGAAGAAGAAAAGGGAAAAAGGAGAAAGGAGTCGGCGGTGGAATTGTAGATCAAGGAAATTTTGAATACAATATGTGAACCTAGTAGTCAATTTGTACATTGCAGAGGACCGGAGTAAATAATTTGAATGCATAATTTGTAACACGGAAGAGCGGATGATGTCGGACCCACACCTGTGTCCAGTTGTCAATACTAAGAGGTAATTTAGTATTGAAAATAATATTTTAGATTCTGTTAAATACTTAATAGGGATTAGTATCCATAAAAAATGGCAATCTCCACCCTACCAGCCTTGCATTCCATGTGTGAATTTGTATATCGTGGAACTTGAAGGACTATTTGGAGGACATGGAACAATAGAAGTGTAATGTCGAGTCAACCAGTCTACAGTTCCACTTCTAAATTTGTATATCGCGGAATTTTGGGTACTATTTGTAACACATGCAACAATGGAGGGCCAATTTTGAGCTCGCCCGCCCGAGAACCTGTGATCAGAAATGTCGGTAGGTATGAATAGGAACAACTACCTGTTCAATTCTCCATGCGAGGATATAGATGGAACTGAAATTGGTTCCAACGCGGCAACCGTGGACATAAAATTGGCCAAGTATCGAAAGCAACAACGGTCGGTCGGATTTGTCGTTTGATTGTATAGATGGAAATAAAGATATGCCAACCCGCCAATGTTGGAGTTGCATATTTCGTGAACCCTCCAAAAGGAGCATCCAAAACAGGCTGAGAAGGTATCTGTAGAGAAGGTGAGTCCTGGATCTTCTAATTGTATTTCTCTAAACATTTGAATGCATAATCTGTAATACGGAAGAGCGGACGATGTTTGGTAGTCAATTTGTATATTGCGGAGACTGCAATTCCAACTTTTTTGTACCTCTGTGTCCAGTTGTCACTAATAAGTGCTAATTTAGTATTCTAAATATTTTTTTAGATACTGTTAGATACTTCACAGGGATTGGCATCCATAAACAATGGCAATCTGCACTCTGCCATTTCGACATTCCGTGTGTCAATTTCTATATCGCAGAGCTGGGAGTGTTGTTTGGAGGACACAAAACAGTAGAAGTGAAATGTTGACTCAACCAGTCCCCATATTCGCTTGTAAATTTGTATAGAATTTTGGGTGCTATTTGGAGGCTATGGAACAATGGAGCCCCATTTTTGAGCTCACCTGCGCGCCCGAGAACCCGTGATCGAAAATGTCGCTATGTATGGAATGCATAATTTGTGCATGATTTATAGAATATCATGTCCATATTTTACAGCCCCATAATACATGGGAAGAAAATAAGGGGAAAAGGACGGAGGTGTTGATAGTGGAATTGTAGATAATATATGGGAACAAGAGAAGGGAAAAATAACTAAATATCTCGTAGAAGAACATCAGGGTTCGCAAGCAACGGCCCCGCAACGGCGGACATAAAACTGGATAAGTATGGAAAGGAACAGTCCTTGTTCAGATCCGTCGTGCGAGGATATAGATGAAGATGTTAAAGCATGAATTGCATATGACGAAGGTATCTTTCGTACCACTTTGTCCACTTGTCACTAGTAAGAGGATTGTTGATGTATATCAGGAAGGATGTGAAGTTGCTAGGGATGGAAAGCAACAATAGATACTTTGAACGAAGTCAATGTGTACGAGGAACCCATGGTGAAATTGTAGATCACAGATCTTTTCAGTGCAAGATGTATATTGCAGAACAATAAGCAGCTGGGTTCACAAGCGTTGGCCCCGCAACGATGAGCATAAAATTGGCCAAGTATGGAAAGGAACAAATCACTGACATTGTTTCGCTGGAACATGTATATGATGAAACAAGGGACATAGGTTCTCGGTACCACAAACCCGAGGCCTGGTGCCCAGATAATTGGGCAAGTGTTGGCTAAGACAAAGTTATGATATCTATTTCAATATTTTTCATACTAGCATCTATCAATGAACAAAGTTTTCATATTTATCTGAATAGTGTTCATAGTAATATATATTAATGGATTGGTTGTTTCAAATGCAAATGATCTCCCAATCTGCAAGATGCTTCTCGGCTTGCAAATTTCGCTGGAACCTCAAAAATTTTGACTGCAACATGTAAATAGTGCAACAAGAAACATGAATTTGCATTGTGGTCTCAACAACATAAACTCCTTATCATATATTCATCTTTTATTCGTTGCAATGAGATTAACAAATGTCGGCTCTCCATAAACATCGATATCTAAATTAAATTAAATGCAATCAAAATTTGGTGTGACTTTTAAGTAATTAAAGCATAAATTGTAGATTACGGAAGTTCTTAGGCTGGAAGATGTATATGACAGAACAATGGACATAGTTGTTTAATACCATAAACCCAAACATAATTGCCTAAGATTTTCCGAAGAGGAAGTTTTTTTGTATTTATTCCAATACTACTGATATTAGTGTATATGAACGTATATTATCAAATAAAAGAAGTTGCAATATATCCAACAAACTTCACAGGAACATTGCATCAACAGTTCATCCGACGTGTCGTTACTCATTATTAATTCTATTCACGGAACCAGAAGAATGGGAGCAACACGGGTCCTCCAATTTCTTTCTTTAAATACAGGGCCGCCACCACATAAGTATGACCTATGAAAAATTATTCTTACATGTAAAATGTAAACAAAGAACATGCCAGGTTTTATTTAGATTGAAGTATTGGGTAGCAGAAACAAAACCTTGTGTTTCACATTTAACCACACAGGGGAAGAAGGTAGAAAATACAATTAAAACAAATACCAGAAATTGGAAAATACTGTTAAAAAATAAACTGAAATTATTCTATATTAAAATAAGGCGGGTTACAAAATATAGCCGAGACTATTTTCCACAACGATTGTGATTTTTCCTATCGTCGAACAATTTAAAATGTGTACATTGATGAAGCTTCTTCACAGTTTTGTACTTAATCAGTGCTGCCAAGTACATCAGTTGGAACCATTCTTCGATGTAGCTTTTCATGGGGGTTGTGTTGATTTCATCCTAGATCTCTATGTCGTAAAGGTCATTTTCTAATTTCCTTAGATCCATTGAAATATTGTGCAGACTCTGTTCGATTTCTTCATTGTGTGAGGCATAGTCCAGTACCCAATGCTCGTGCTCATCTAGATGATGTTCAAGTATGTTGTAAAACTTTTCGAAAGACAACCCCTTTAAAATATCAACTTGTTCCTGGAACGCTTCTTTGGTGACTGACAAGGATTTGAGAATTAAGTTTGGATCTTGAACTTCGTTGGTAGTTCCGGATAAGTCCATTTGGAGTAGGCTTGTGAATAAATTTTCCTTTTCTGATACGACTTGTTTACATGATTTGATAATGAGGTGCAGGTTCTCAATTTTTTTTTGCCAGCATGCTTTTACTTTTCTGGTGCGCTTTGGGAAGGGGTGTTTCTCCTGTCTTCTTTTTAGCTCTGATGTGTTCAGGGTATAGTTGGAAAAAAAGTCCAACACCTGATGACAGAAAAGATGTTCATTTTTTAAATTCTCCTCCAAATGTTCAAGCAAATCATTGGCCTTCTTTCCGAAGGAAACTAAATTTTGCGATGTTTCCCAGGCTTCAATAAGTAGCTGCATTATTTTTTTGATGTTGTTCTCTACAATGGCTCTAGAGCATGCAAGGAGGGTAGAGGATACTTTCATCTTCGCTGCAGTGGTAGAAGGCACGATTTTTTCCAAAGGACTTGCAAATTCTAGTGTTGCAATGAAAGCCTGTTCAAATTCGTTGAGGCGGTGTTTCAGATTGGCATAATCCGTCTCCATTCCTCCATTGGAATCGTGAATAACGTCACTGGTTACTTGGTGAAACAAGCAGATTTTGGACAGGTTCATTTGGCTAAAGTCAATCTCTATTTGATATTTTCCTTTCCTGTTTGTTACATATCTATTTTCAAAGACCATACTTTTAGATTGGCTGTCAAAAATAGTGCTCTGGATTACGAAGGATTCATCTATGTCAAAAAATTTAGTGTCAGATATGTCCATTGCGGACGACCCATTTTTTTGCATCTGCTCAGCTTCAATTTCAATTTGCAGTTTTCCACTTTGAATTTCAGGTTCCTCCACGTGGCCTACATTGTTTTTTCTCTTCTTCGTCAGTGGAAATTTGTGAGAACTATCAATATTTATGTGAGGAGGTTTCTTATCTCCTCCTCCGTTCAAATATTTCTGGGTTTCTTTCTTACTGGGATGGACTATCGAAGCGACGCTCCATGGTGTCGTGCTCTTGGGAGTGCTGGCGGGAGGCTAGGTACTCTTCTCACCAGATACTTTACCATGTTGTCTGTACAATTCAATTGCGCTTTGCAATGTCTCTGCGACGCAATGGGAAGAAGCAGGATTGCTTTCAACACTGTCATTGTCTTGGGTCAGGTGTCTATGGATAAAAGAGGTGTTAAAGCCAACACCCAGTAAATGTTCTCCAAAATTTCCATTGGGGTCAAACCCTTTTATCCTTTCAGAGTACGTTAGGTTCAATTTCTTGAAATGGGTGGCAAACTCATCAATCTTGTTGATTTTTTTGCACATGAAGTCTTCGACTTTCCAGGGCAGAGAAATGAACTGGTTTTTTTTCTTGTCATGGAAAAAATGCAACCAGTGGTTGTATTGCCTTGCTATTTCTGCAACAAACATCTTGTCTGTGATGTGTCATGGAAGGGAGGCAGGATTTTACTTAGAGCCAAAGACCATGATGAGACTATGATTTTCCTTTTTGCTCAAGTGTGCCCTTCTTGTTCAAAAACTTGCTTGCGTGGCCAGACATCTGCGGAGCATCCTTGCCTAACAGTAAATCTTTGAAAACTAAGACAAAGCCATTAAAAAATTCATAAAAACAATGGGAGGCCTTGTGTTTCCATAGGGCATCGTGCCAAAATGTTACTGGGTCGAATCCACATTTTATTTTATTGGAAAGATAAAGTTTTGGAAACAGGAAACAATACAAAATTGCGAAAATCAAGTAGGATGACATAAAATTTATTCGATTCTTTGAATCCTGACAACTAGGAATAGAGTTCAATGGATATTAGCTTTCCCCAATCGAAAATGTATCATTCCTTGACTGTGAAATACAAAATATAAATAATTATATGGGAAATGCTTGTTGTGGATGCCTGTCCCGTTATTCTTGTAAACAACCAAGCAATTTTCCTGAATGGATTTCTAAAGGAACTTACCTGGATCTTTGTGATATATTCAGGAACTGTTGTCAGGTCTTCAAGGAAGTTGGCTAAGATGTCTAACCCTTTATAATGTTTTTCTAGAAACTTCTTGCAGTCTTGTCCTCTGAACGTTAATGTTGGTTTTGGCAATTTCAACATCTCGTGGAAGAGATGAGGTGACAAAGAAACAGGAGAATGGTCACGCAGTGGAATAATTCTTTGAGACCACCTCCTTATAGTCAAAAAGCTCAGGGACGTAGCCTGCATGAGGGATTCTAGAGGTCCAAATCACTTCGTTCTAGGTGGAATAAGATGAATAGTAAAAGTATGCCCTGGACCACTGGAACCTTTGGTCCTCTTCTGCGAACATCTTTACTACATCTCCATAAAACTGTTGTCGACCCGCTGCCACAGGTCTGCAAAGACATTTATTTGTTCTAGACAATGAATGAAATGAAAGGTTGGAAGGGCTAATATAACCCTGCACAAATTTTGGTTGAAAGCGTGTGAATGGGAGATGTCCTCGAGACTTTCATTGATTAATGACAATATGGACGGCTGTTACATGATGCATTGTTAACATTAAACACTACTAATTTCATATATAGAAATGCGAACATGGTGGATATTGCAATGAGTGATTAAGCATTGCAGATTTCTTGAGCGTCCCAACACAATGACGCATGTTGGAGATGAACAATCGGAAGGTACAAAATAAGTTTCCACACATCTTGGTTTAATGCGTAATAAAGGGATATCTCCTCGAGTTTTTTGCCCATTAATGACAATGTTGACGGTTCCTGCATGGTGACCTGTTAGCATCAAAGGTTTCTAATTTCATAGCAAGAAAGTACGGAGGTCGCGGGCAAGGGAAAAAACCCGCTACAAAATAGGGTTGCAAGGTACAACTGTTGAAGGTGAGTGTGCCAGGGTCAAATTGTATGTCTCGGAACTTTTTGATTGCAATACGCGTAACCCGCCAACTGTGGCGATATGATTGGCTAAGTATGGACAGAAATAGCGGTCGGTCGGAGGAGTCATGTGATTATATAGATGGAGATAAATATATCTCAACCCACCAACACTGGAACACGTGTTTATAGAAAGGTGACTATGTATATAACTACAAAGCAATAATACAAGGGAAGAAGAAAAGGGAAAAAGTACCAACGAGTGTGTGGTGGAAATGTAAATCACGGAAATTTTGAGTGCAATATGCATATCAGGGAAGAAGAAGCAACAGACTTCGAATGTTATAAACTTAAACACTGACTAAGAATTTGAGATTTCGTGAATCTATGAACAGGAGGATCCAAATTAGGTCAGAGGTCCGGATGGTCAAATTGTATTATTTGAAACATTTGAATGCAAAATCTATAACATGGAAGAGGGGACGCTGTCGAAACCCGATACTCAATTTCTATGTTGTGAATGGCTGGATGCAAACAGTTTTCTATTGTTGTGTGCAACTGTCACTTGTAAGAGTCATTAGTAAGAGCATAGAAAATGTATATTAGGAAGCACATTTGTCAACCGTGGTACAGTGAATCTTGTGAGTTCGAGGAGCACACGATAGAATTGTAGATTGCCAGCCCAACAACCGTGGACATAAAATTGCCTATAGTGTGATTATATACATGGAGATAATGAGAGCCATAGTACAAGGGAAGAAGAAAAGGGAAAAAGGAGAAAGGAGTCGGAGGTGGAATTGTAGATCATGGAAATTTTGAATACAATATGTGAACCCGGTAGTCAATTTGTATATTGTGGAGAACCAACGTAAATAATTTGAATGCATAATTTGCAACACGGAAGAGCGGATGATGTCGAAAGAGCGAATGATGTCGGACCCACACCTATGTCCAGTTGTCAGTACTAAGAGGTAATTTAGTATTGAAAATAATATTGTAGATTCTGTTAAATAATTCATAGGGATTAGTATCCGTAAACAATGGCAATCTCCACCCCGCCAGCCTTGCATTCCGTGTGTGAATTTGCATATCACATAACTTGAAGGACTATTTGGAGGACACAAAACAATAGAAGTGAAATGTCGAGTCATCCAGTCCGCAGCTCCGCTTCTCAATTTGTATATCGCGGAATTTTGGGTGCTATTTGTAACACACGCAACAATGGAGAGCCAATTTTGAGCCTGCCTGCTCGAGAACCCGTGATCAGAAATGTCGATAGGTATGAAAAGTAACAGCTATCGATTCAATTATCCATGTGAGGATATTGATGGAACTGAAATTGGTCCCAACGTGGCAACCATGGACATAAAATTGGCCAAGTATCGAAAGCAATAGCGGTCGGTCGGATTTGTCGTCTGATTGTATAGATGGAAATAAAGATATGCCAACTCGCCAATGCTGGAGATGCATATTTCATGAACCTGCCAAAAGGAGGATCCAAAATAGGCTAAGAAGGTATTTGTAGAGGAGGAGAGGCCCGAACCTTCTAATTTTATTGCTCTGAACATTTGAATGCATAATATGTAAGACGAAAGAGCGGACGAGTCCGGTAGTCAATTTGTATATTGCGGAGACTGCAATTCCAAATGTTTCATACCTCTGTGTCCAATTGTCACTAATCAGTGCTAATTTAGTATTCTAAATAAATTTTTAGATACGGTTAGATACTTCACAAGGATTGGCATCCGTAAACAATGGCAATCTGCACTCTGCCATTTCTGCATTACGTGTGTCAATTTCTATATCGCGAAATTGGGAGTGTTGTTTGGAGGACACGGAACAATAGAAGTGCAATGTTGACTTAGCGAGTCCACAGATTCGCTTGTCAATTTGTATATCACGGAATTCTGGGTGCTATTTGTAGGCTACAAAACAATGGAGCCCCATTTTTGAGCTCTCCTGCGCACCCGAGAACCCGTGATAGAAAATGTCGCTAGGTATTGAATGCAGAATTTGTGCGTGCTTTATAGAATATCATGTCCATATTTTATAGTCCCTTAATACATGGGAAGAAAATAAGGGAAAAAGGATGGAGCTATTGGCAGTGGAATTGTAGATAATATACAGGAACAAGAGAAGGGAAAAAGAACTAAGTATCTCACAGAAGAACATCAGGGTTCACAAGCAGCGACCCTGTAGTGGTGGCCATAAAATTGGATAAGTATGGAAAGGAACAACGCTCGGTCGGATCCATCGTGCAAGGATATATATGAAGATGTTAAATCATGAATTGCAGATGACGGAGGTATCTTTCATACCACTTTGTCCACTTGTCACTAGTAAGAGCATTGTTGATGTATATCAGGAAGGATGCGAAGTTGCTAGGGATGGAAATAAGAAACAGATACTTTGAACGAAGTCAATGTGTATGAGGAACCCACAATGAAATTGTAGATCACAGATCTTTTTAGTGCAATATGTATATTGCGGAACGATAAGCAGCTGGGTTCGCAAGCATCGGCCCCGCAATGGTGGGCATAAATTTGGCCAAGTATGGAAAGGAACAAATCACCGATGTTGTTTCGCTACAACATGTATATGACGAAACAGGGGACATAGGTGTTGGGTACCGCGAACCCAGGGTCTGTTGCCCAGATAACTAGGCAAGTATTGGCCAAGACAAAGTTATGATATCTATTTCAATATTTTTCATATTAGCATCTATCAATGAACAAAGTTTTCATATTTATCTGAATAGTATTCATAGTAATATATATTAATGGATTGGTTGTTTCAAATGCAAATGATCTTCCAATCTGCAAGATGCTTCTCGGCTTGCAAATTTCGCTGGAACCTAAAAATATTTGACTGCAACATGTACATAGTGCAACAAGAAACATGAATTTGCATTGTGGTCTCAATGACATAAACTCCTTATCATCTATTCATCTTATATTCATTGCAATGAGATCAGCAAATGCTGGCTCTCCATAAACATCAATATCTAAATTAAATTAAATGCAATCAAAATTTGGTGTGACTTTTAAGTAATTAAAGCATAAATTGTAGATTACGAAAGTTCTTAGGCTGGAAGATGTATATGAGGGAACAATGGACATAGTTGATTAATACCACAAACCCAAACATAATTTCCTAAGCTTCGACGAAGAGGAAGTTTTTTTGTATTTATTCCAATACTACTGATATTAGTGTATATGCACGGATATTATCAAATAGAAGAAGCTGCAATATATCCAACAAACTTCACAGGAACATTGCGTCAACAGTTCAGTCACCTTGTTGTTACTCATTATTAATTATATTCACAGAACCCGAAGAATGAGAGCATCACAGGTCCTCCAATTTCTTTCTTTAAATACAAGGCCACCGCCACATAAGTATGGCCTATGAAAAATTATTTTTACATGTAAAATGTAAACAAAGAACAAACCAGGTTTTATTTAGAATGAAGTACTGGGAAGCATAAAGAAAACCTTGTGTTTCATGTTTAACCACACAGGGGAAGAAGGTAGAAAATACAATTAAAACAAATACCAGAAATTGAAAAATACTATTAAAAACTAAACCAAAATTATTCTATATTAAAATAAGGTGGGTTACAAAATACAACCGAGGCTATTTTCCACAACGATTGTGATTTTTCCTGTCATTGACCAATTTAAAATATGTACATTGATGAAGATTCTTCACAATTTTGTATTTAATCGGTGTTGCTAAGTACATCTATCCCACTTACAATGCATGTTTATTCAACATTCCATTCTTTGTCAAGTATTAATTTCCCTCTACTGTCGAAAAGTTGGGGCTTAAGGTGCTTTTCTTGCAATGTTCCTAACCCTTGACATCTGAGACAACTTACAAATTCCATTCAGGCCGATTTCAAAGTGGAAGGAGTCGTTTAATGTCACAACAACTAAATCAAGGAAAAATAATTCAAGTACGTAGTGACTGGTATTCTCCCTATATTTGATCATCTGTTTGGTTGAGAAGCCTACCTGAGGATTTGCATGTGGAACTTCTTTTCTTTATTACAGTAAATTGGAAGGAACGTCCAACCCATATGAAAAAAGCAACTCTGTTGAGGTACATAACTTCTTCGGGTAGTAGAGGTGTGGGAAGTGCATCAAATGCTGCAGAATGCACCAGAACAAGTCTAGCAAGTGTATCAAATGCTGCAGATGGCATGAGAATATATCTTTCTTCATAGCCATGGAGATATGGCAGCCCACAGAAAGGTCTAGAATGTTCAGAGGTGACACCAAATCTGTAGAGTCTGCAACTACATCCAGAGGAAACCGAACAAACTTTCACAAAGAACATAGCTTTCTGTCAAGTCGGCTACCAGACCCACATGCAGGTCATCATACTATGAAATAGAAACTTTTGCAGTGATAATATGTCATTTTATCCATCCATACAGTTTCTGCTACCCGCCTCCGAGGTAGACAAATACTTGTACAATCTGTACAACTCGATACACTTGCCAAATCTGTGTTGTTGGAAGAAGCTATATACTTAAATGAAGAACTATTTTGCACCCGACCTGAAAATCCATTACAATTCCCAGCAATAAAACAAAGAAGTTCAACCAACAAATCTCCAGCCATCATTTTCAATGAACCAAAGCATCGAACACAGGGAGAACACCAACCAGGACATACTTGTTTTGTTTTTTTTGTCCTCTCTGAGTTTCTCTTTGTATAATAGAGTTTTGTTTTTACTCAAATATCACATCACATAAAACCAGGCTCTATTCTTTCATCTGCTCGCCAATCGCATCTCTAAGTTGTCTTACATGTGCATGACCAGGAACATTAGAACAAAGGAACCTTAAAGAACAACTCTTTGATCATAGAGAGAAATGGAAATAAGTATTTAAAAGCAAGGCTGGATGGTCTGTCGTAGATTTTGTGTTGATTCGTTTTAATGACAGATGTTCTCGATATTTTCACTTATTAATGCAAATCTTTTTGAATATGTACACTCAATAGTGACTACCAGCACATATTAAAATTCCCATATACATGCAGATTCTGAAATTTGTCATCTAATATATGCACAATAATAAAGAGGGACATGAAGTCAAGGTCTCTGTGGGTGACACATTCATGAACTTTGTCGAAGATTTTAAGAAAACTAAAACTGCACAAGCAAAAAATAAAATAAAAAGTATTTCGCAAATTCAAAATGCAGGCGAAAAGAAATTACCAGATCCCATAATATTCGTTTGTCTATCCATTTTAATGGGAGATATCCTCCAGTTATTAAATCCCATCATTTCAAAATGCACAATATTAAAGAGGGACATGACATCAAGGTCTTTGTCGCCGACATGTTCCTGAACTATGTTGAAGGTTTGAATAAAACTAAAACTGCACAAGGAAAAATAATAATAATAATAATTTCGCAAATTTAAAATGCAGGCAAAAACAAATTACCAGATCCCATAATATTTGGTTGTCTATTCATTTTAATTGGAGATGTCCTTGAGATTTTCAGTGATTAAAGCCCATATTTTCGAACCTGTCTGCTTGGTTCTAACTTTTCAAAGCATATTTAATGTGTATTGGGAAGCGCAGAAGGTAGCAGGGATGGAACCCTATGTAACAGACGTTACTACTATTGTTCTGTTTTTGTTAACGAGCGTATGTAAAATGTACGCAAATAAAAGTAATTTGAGAATGATAGTTGTTTTGCAGGAGCCCTTGAAATTCAAATAGTGCACAAACCCAATTTTCATTTTGTATATCGCGGAACTGTCCATGCTATTTGTAGGACACAAAACAACAGGGACCGAACCTAGAGCCCACCATCCCAAGAACCTGCGATCCAAAAAATGCTCACTATTTTTTTGTGTGTTTTTTGTCCACCAGGGTATGTAAAACACACGTAAAGTAAACTATTTCGACAATGTTAACTTTTTTGGACATGACATCCTTCAAATTCAAATAGTCCACAAGTCTGATTGTTAATTTCTATATCGCCGAAGTTTTTGATTGTCAATTTTCAGCCGCCTACCCTGACAACACGCGATGCAAAAACTGATTAAGTATGGGATGATGACTCCGTGCAGGCTGTATATATCTACTCTATAAAATTACATATTTCCTATGTTTAATCTATGTTGTCTAGGAAACCTATAATTTGATAAATTTCAATGTTTTCTGTCCAGGAGCCCTACTGTTAAAGAAAACTAATTAGAAAATGCTAATGTATACACCATAGTTTGATACAGCCTATCCACAATGGCGCGTCCATAATAGTGGCTAACTATGAAACCCAATTGTGGTCGGTCACAATGATTGCAAAACTCTCGCTGCTGACCGATTGTCAATTTTTATATCGCAGAACTCTCCGATTGTCAATTTTCAGCCTCCTACCCCGTCAACCCGCGATGCAAAACTTGGCTAAGTATGGGATGATGGCTCCGCGGTCCAGGAAACCTATAATTTCATAAATTTCATTCTCTTCTGCCCAAGATTCTTTTAAAGAAAACTAATTTGGGAAATCTAATGTATACAACGCACATGACCTGTCATAGTCCGATAGAACCTATTCGTGAATCCGCATCCATAAAAGTGGCCAACTTTGCAACCAAACGACGGTCGCTCGGAATGACCACATAAACACGAAAAACTAGAGTCAAACGCAGTTTACAACAGGAAAGTAAAAGGGAGAGAACAACTATATCTCCCACATAGAAAAAACCATTGTCATAACTATAAAACCATAGTAACATAGAATCCATGTAAAAAGCATCGGCATCCATCAAATATATTTTGAGGCCAAGAAACTTTGCTTCAACGCGTAACAGATGCAACTTACACCGCCTGTAATTCTTTAGTCTGTTATTTTATCTTAATAGTATTCTATGCAAACTGCAATGCAAAACAAAATGCGACCAAAGATCCAACCGCAGATGCAACATCCCAACATTTGCAAACCCTGGCCAAACAAGAACAAGCACCAAACAAGAACCTAGCTAAGAAACACTAAAAGGCCCAACTGTAGGCGTAGGACTGGTACCCTGCAAAGTCGAATCAAGCAACAATAAACAACATACAACGAAAAAAGAAGAAAGCAACAACCACCCCCCCAGAAACGATGTTTTTCCAATTGCAATTGCAGAAACCCAAACGTCCAAACTGCAACAACACAGACAGGAAAGAAAGAACAACGACAACATGCAAATAAAAAATCAGTGGCATGCAAAAAGCAAGCATGGACCACCGAAACAACAACGCCGTTGGAGCATAAAAAATTAAAAAACAGAAGAAAATGTCTTGTAACAAGCCTATTAAGTAACCATTCAAAACTACCAAGCTTGTTAGGTAAACATTTAAGTCTGTTAGAAATGCACTATAAACATTTAAGAAAAAAATTCAATGTGGCGGGAGTCTGACATATCCCAAAAAGAAAAATTATATTTTTTGTAACAATAGTTTGAACACCAGAGAATTTTTTGGAAAGCCAAACTTTGGATATGCCACCATATCAAACATTTCCATAAATTTACCTAGCATAAAATGCTAAGACAAACATTCGAATTAATGCTAGCATTAATCCACCATCGACGAATGCATAACAAAATATATGATTCAAAAAAGACCATATACGACCAAATGCTTTGGATATGCCAACATATATAACATCGAGAATAGCGAAGCCGACAATAAGACCTCCAATCCCTTGTACAATCATATGAGGACAAATATAGTACCTTTTTTTTTATATAAAAATCAATGTTTTCAGTTCCCTTGTTCCAACAATAGATAATATGGAAATATTTGTGGTCAAAGGACAAACTAATATGAACTCAACGATCGCTATAGTCCCTCTACGCCTACCGCGGGGACTAATAATTCAGTGAGGTATTTAAACATGACAAGATATTACCTTAATCACATACTCCATTGCTAATTATATAAACTTGTCAATCAATTGGACAAGACGGTAAATTTCATAAATTTCATTCTCTTCTGCCCAAAATTATTTTAAAGAAAACTAATTTGGGAAATCAAATATATACACCTCACACAACCTGTCATAGTCTGATAGAACCTATTGGCGACGCCGCGTCCATAAAAGTGTCCAACTATGCAACTGAACGGTGGTCGCTCGGAATAACCACATAAATGCAAAAAACTAGAGTCAAACACAGTTTACAACAAAAAAGTAAAAGGGAGAGAACAACTACATCTCCCACATAGCAAAAGCCATTGTCATAACTATAAAACCATAGTAACACAAAATCCATGTAAAAAGCAATGGTAGCCATCAAATATATTTTGAGGCCAACAAACTTTTCTTCAACACGTAACAGATGCAATTTACACCATCTGCAATTCTTTAGTCTGTTGTTTTATTTTAATAGTATTCTATGCAAACTATAGTGCAAAACAAAATGCGACCAAAGATCCAACCGCAGATGCAACATCCCAACATTTCCAAACCCTTCCCAAACAAGAAAAAGCACCAAACAAGAACCCATCTAAGAAGCACTAAAAGGCCCAACTGCAGGCGCAGGACCGGTACCTTGCAAAGTCGAATCAAGCAACAATAAACATCATACAACGAAAAAATAAGCAAGAAACAACCACCCCCCTAGGAACGATGTTGTTCCAATCACGATTGCAGAAACCTAAACGTCCAAACTACAACAACATGAACAGGAAAGCAAGAACAACGACAACATGCAAATAAGAAATCAGTGGCATGCAAAAAGGAAGCATGGACCACCGAACCAACAATGCTGCTGGAGCATAAAAATTTTAAAAACAGAAGAAAACGTCTTGTAACAAGCCTGGTAAGTAACCATTCCACACTACCAAGCCTGTTAGGTAAACATTTAAGTCTATCATAAATGCACTGTAAACATTTAAGAAAAAAAATCTATGTGGCAGGACTCTCACGTATCCCAAAAAGAATTTTTCTTTTTTTTGTAACAATAGTTCGAACACCACAGAATTTTTTGGAAAGGCAAACTTTGGATATGCCACCATATCTAACATTTCCATAAATTTACCTAGCATAAAATGATAAACCAAACATTGGAATTAATGCTAGCATTAATCCACCATCGACGAATGCATAACAAAATATATGATTCAAAAAAGACCATATACGATCAAATACTTTGGATATGCCAACATGTATAACATTGGGAATAGCGAAGCGGACAATAAAACATCAAATCCCTTGTAAAATCATATCATGACAAATATAGTACTTTTTTTTATATAAAATTCGATGTTTTCAGTTCCCTTGTTCCAACAATAGATAATATGGAAATATTTGTGGTCAAAGGACAAACTAATATGAAGTCAACGATTTATCGATCACTATAGTCCCTCTACGCCTACGGCAGGGACTAATAATTAGATGAGGTATTTAAACATGACAATATATTACCTTAATCACATATTCGATTGCTAATTATATAAACTTGTTAATCAATTGGACAAGATGGTAAATTTTTAATCATATTAAGTAAATGTGAAAAAGTAAACACAAAAAGGTATGCCTTTATAAAATCAAGGGAGTTAATATTTCAAATCAGAATTGTCCATTTAGTGTGACCCATTTAGTGTGACGACAAAGAATATTTGATCTTGTCCATAAAAAAAAAGATTAAAGATTAAAAACCTATTAAATGTGCCCATTTCCAATAGATGTACGCCTTTCCTTTTGGCGTAAGAACTCATTGCTCTAGAAAACCACCATGTATCGATATCGATCCTCCGATTAAGCCTATGGAATAGAGGGAAGAAATAACGAAAGAAAAGAATACAACTACAATCAGTAATAGAAATGCTTTGAAATCCCTATCCTCGAGATTATATATGTCTTTCCATCCGATGAATTGTGTTAAATGTGTTTGGCCGAAAGCCTATTTATACAATTTGGAGCGAAAGGAAACGATACAACATGTCATTTCATTTTTTTCGATGGACGAAATTCGTTCGACAGACTTTTGGTCGAAAGAATGGTTTTTCTTCCGAAAACCTTGGAAACCGTCCAGTTTGTACGGTTTTTGTTAGATTTTATTCTTTCGGCCGAAAAAAAGGAAATTGGGACTGAAAACTAAAACCAGAGAATTTCCCCAATCTTAATTGAACTTCGGAGGTTGCAGACTCTTGCAAATACTGAGAATTGGGTTTCAAAATTGACACCAACATTTCCAAAATTGAATCTACTTTCAATTCCTATAATTTGTTTTCATTTTCTTTATTTTTATCTAATTTTATTTAATTTTTTAAAAACATCGCTACATAATATTTTCAACAGAGATTATGATTCGGTGAAATGAAATATCAGTATCTCTTAAAATATACAGTGAAAAATTTGGAAAAAAATATATTCATAATCCTTAAAATGTTCTTTTCAAAAGGGTTTATTTAGATTTTAGTTTTACGTAAAAATTAAGATAGATACAACGTGTAGAAAAACATGTGTTTAAAATCTGTAATGTTTTCAGCTTGGTCAACTTAAAAAAATTCTAGAAATTATAATATTTATTCGTTAGATTCAAAATTATAGTCATAATAAAATAGAGTCTCTGTAGATTGTTGCAGTATATTTCGTTTCTTAAAAACATAAGTTTAATAATAGATACATTGTTGTAGAAATAAATAGCTCATTATCATTCATTTCATGTTTAAGGAACATACGGTTAAACAATTGTCAAACTGAAATATCAAATCGTGATAAAAAAAAATTGAAAAATAGTCATTGGAAAGCTAACACAATT
>ML794004.1:260144-278756 GCA_009831015.1 Picea engelmannii
CCCCCAGCTAGGGGTTCTGGGGGCAAGTGGGCCCCCAGCGAGGGTTCAGGGGCAGCGTCCCCTGATGGGGGTTCGAGGGCGAAGCCCTCAAAGGAAAAATTTCCTTGTAAATGTATATTGTAATTTCACTATAAATCTATACCATTCATTATAAGGTCGCAGATCTAACGGTAGAGATTATGTTAGGGTTTTTTTCCCTAGAAGGCAACCCTATTTTATGAGGGAAATGTATTGTGGCTATGGATGATGGTGAATATTGTATTCTGGGATAGGAGACTATGAGAGAAAAGAAGAGGAAGTTACAGCGGGTTTGTTGTAGGTTGTATCCCTTCATATGCTGGATAATAATAAAGGAAGGACCTAGCAATTTCTCTGGTGGACGTAGCCCACACTGAGTGAACCACTCAAATCTGTGTCTCTATTGTATTATGTATCTTCTATGTTTTGTTTCCGCATTTGTTTTATTTTATTGCTCCACAGTCCTGTTTTTCTAACAGCTGATATATGTTCTCATCTAACTGGTTATAAATGACAGCAATGGGTAATGAGTAAATGTTGAATGTTAACTAAGGAGTTTTTGTAAAGAGGGAATCTTTTGGGAAAAAGAGCCCCACACTCATTCACCCCCCCTCTAAGTGTGGTAGGTGTGTCCAACAGCATGTGCCACATTCCTTATTTCTTGAGGACAGTGACCACATGAGAAGAATAGGGCATGGTACTATGGAAAATGACACCGACATCAAGAAATTATTGAACAATTTTCCCAATTTCATTATTCTGGGAAAAGGGATGACTATATGGGAACACATTGGGAGGAAGAATTCCATAAACTAGAGGGATGGAATGATCATGAACACTGTGGGAAGGGGGAAGGCCATGGGGAGTGGAAAAAATAGTTTGGTGTTTGGAAAGTATAGATTGGAGGTCAAGATAAACAGATGGTGTCTCAACAGCTTGAATGGAATTGAGCTGGAAAATAATGCCAGAATGACCTGGTTTGAGGAGATTTTCCATGCAATGAGAACTGATGATCTCAGGGGAGCCTTTTGTGATGCCTTGGAACTTATTCTATTGGTCATCCTAATGAAATTGCATGGTCAATTCCTTAAAATACATTAGGATGGGGCTGAGAGTGCATAACCATTCTTCACATAACAGAATGTCACAAACACCAATGTTGATAGTGAACATATGAGATTTCAGGTTGTACTGGCCAATTTGGAGACACACATTTTCACAATGCCCCACACATTTCATGGAGCCTCCATTGGCAATCATGACTTAAAAATTGTTGATTGCATGGATATAGCAATGGGATGCTTGAGCAATGTGTCGGTCCATGAAAGTGTGTGTTACCACTATCGAATAGGATGATGACCTTCCATTTTTTAATGTAGTCAATTATCTTGAGGGTTTGGGGGGCAGAGAAGCCAGTGAGTGCATTCAATGAAATGACCAGTTCAATTTATGGTGGATCTGATGGAAAAGTGAAAGGATATGGATCAGGTAGCTCGAATGTAGGAGAAGCCTTGAGATTTTCTTCAACAACATCATCAAAGATGGCCATGAATGTTATAACCCTAAATTTCTCTACACATGCATACATGGCCTTGGCTCTCTTGCATTTTTTTTCCAATGCACTACTGAGTTTCTCTTCTTAAAACCATTTTTTTGAGGATGTGTGCACCCTGCACCATTACTACCCGCATACATACACATTCTACACCACTACAACTTGCATACATATGCATGTTGCACCATTACAACCCATGTGTACTTGCAAAAGTTGTAAGTAATTCATTGAGATTACTGGAAATTGGGTAGTTTCCCAACTAATCTACCTGCTATAGCTCGTCACCCAACTAAATAACCATCCTTTTGTCATATAAAATGAGGTGTTGGGGTCTCATTTCAAATCTAAGCATAAGAATAGTGAAACTCTGCCTAATTTCACTTCCCCTCCTTGCCCAAGATATTGCATCCCTTTTGTGAGAATTACCTCAACATTTCCTCATTAGCCCCTTCTCCCTCCATTTAAACCATTCACTTCCCAAGAAGAGATCAGAAGGTTGAGAGGAGAAGTTTATACAAAGGTGATCTTGGATATTGGTGAAGAGGATCCCAGACCAGGTTTTTGGAATGATAGCCGACTTTGATTGTAAAGGTATAATCATTGTGTTATTAATAAAAGAATTACATTTCCTGTCCCAAATTATGGTGTCTTGAATACTTTTTTTTTATTTATGTTTTGACATTCTACCATCTAACCCTAACTTATGTATGGAATAACATGCTTTTAGTTTTTTGTTTGTCAATCTTTGGATGCAGGTCAGCCCTGGGAGGAGGCGTGCAGTTAGGGAAATTTCCAAGCACGAGGAGGTCATCACTTGACGTGGGATTAGAGGTATAGTTACCCGATCTCCTTTTTCTTGCTTTCTTCATATGAGTTTTGGTATGTTTGGGGTAGTATATAGAATTAATTGAATTTTAGATGGTTAATTGATCTACCTACATTCTGAACCCTGGTGTAGTCATAGGGAGGTTTTGCCTGCTAGCAGAACTGATGACCATACTGGGGACACCTCTAGGGAGTTTTAGGGGATTTTTGATTATCTGATTGGTTTTTCTACCTTTTGAGTTTCTGTTGAATTTTTTTATACTTTCAAGGGATTATGGTCACCTTTAGGTGCCATACCAGTTCTCCCTTCCCTATAATATTATTTGTTTCTTTCTTTTTTAAAAAAATGCAGAGGTGTACAGGCCCTTCTTTGATTCAGCCCGTGTACATACACGCTCTTCTCAGTAAACAGCTTGTGCACATACGCAGGTTGCTGAAGCAACAACATTGTCTTTGTTTCAAGAAATTTTTTGAAAAGAGGAAGCCAACCTCTTTCCTGGTTGAGGTTTATACTTCTTAGGGTTTCTTGATTCAATTCAAAGTCTTTGTTTTACAGCCATAGCTTGGGTTAGAATTCAATTCAGTTATCTTTTTGAGTTTCTTGTGTTTACTTCTGAAAGGGTTTTAAGCAAGTCTTTTGAATTATTGATCTGCATGTTTGGTTTCTTTAGTGATTCCCTGTGATCTGCAGTGAGCCGAAGATATGTTTCAGTCTTGTTCTAGTGTTTTTCTTTTTACTCCTTTCACTTGCTTTTAAAAAAGAGAAAGATTTATTTCAGTTTTTTTGTTTGAAGCATTTAAAAAAAAAAACAAATATTTTCAGTTTGGTAAAGTAGTTAGAGTTAGTTATTTACTAAAAAGGAAAAATAATTTGTTTTTTAAGTTCTTTATTGATTTCTTGAAACATAAGTAGCTTGTAGTCAAGCAAAAATTTGTTTTAGGTATTCTTTTTTAAAGATCTTGAAAAAATTAGTTAAAGAAAAGTTGGTTACAAAGAGTTAGTTGTAAATCTTTCCTTTTGATTAGAAGTATTTTTTCTTTCAAGTTTCTTATTTTTCTCCTCTTTTTCATCTCTTGTAACATCACTAGTTTCACCACCATATCAATTGATTAAATCAAGCCATTAAAGTGAATGCTAAATCTAAAGTTAATTAGACATTTTATGTTTGTAGGGTCAACCAACTAGTTTAGGGTTAGGGCCTTGAATTAGGTTGGAGAGGAAACTCTTCAAGGATGTTAAAGAAACATTGGAGTCAGTGTTAGGGAGTGTTAAAGTCCAGTGACGTAAAATTTATCTGGGACCCCCCTCTAACACAGGGGCTAAACATGAGGTCGCGTGAGGAAAGGCATCATACATAACCCCTCTAAAGCCAGACTAAATGTACTAGGGAAAGCATATTGAGGATATGTCGTGGGAATACTACCGATTTCATTTTCCTATGGAGCTTCGTGGACCTCAAATCTGTTAGAGATCCTTTATTCTCTTCCAAAACACTTTCTTTTAGACTTGTTATCCTTCTCATTGCGGTCCACCCGACTGTGGATTGTACCCACCTGGTGATTGTTTGCGAGTTTGCAACTTAGTTTCCCATATTATAGGTACTTACATGGGTGACTACGAGGGTATACCGTGGTACATAGGGTAGACGTCAGGTCACACTTCCTAGAGTATACCCTGAGGGTGTTTCCTTGTTCAACTTGCACTTTCACCGATTAGTTTCTCTATTGTTGGCTGGCGTAACTGTTCTTCCTACTAGATAGTTGTTTTCTTGATTTGTCTTACAGGAATTTTTATAGTGTGTGCTTGGTTTTAAACGCTAGTTAAGCCTTACTGTTTTGTTTGATATTTTCACAAAGTTGAAGATTAAGAGCTCTGTCAGTTTTATTAGAGCCACCACTACCACCGTTACGGTGAAGACTTGACCAACAAGGGTCATTCGAAGTGACTTGGACGTAGTAAACTATGCTTGAGCCTGCTCTGAGAGGAGATTATTCGACTTTGGAGGAACCTACTATTTCTAACCTTGGAGCAGAATCTCTCAGGCTAGACAACCCTGCGATCACTGAATTGTTGGTGCTAATCTTAGTGCAAGTTGTCCCTCCTAAGGTGACACCTTCCGAGCGTCAGATAGTATTACAAGCAGGCATGGAAACAAATGATGCTACTTTGTCCGGGAGTCCTCATACTCTGATTTCGGCTACTACCACAGAGGGGGATTTTTCCTTCTAACCCACCTTCTCCATTTCGAACCACAGTGGTCTTGACCCCCTATACCTAAAGAAGTGGTCTAATACCTTCATTGACGACCACCACCACTATGTTTATGCAGAGTGCGACGGGCCCTCCATTTTCATATGGGATGCCCGAGTTCGATTCAAACTCAGTCCTTACCTACTCCACCCTACAGACCATGGGTCTGGGGGTAGGGAGCTCAAATGCTCCCGTGCAAGGGTCTATCAAGGGAACTTCAGTCCCCTTCAATGCTATCCCTTACGATGGGGGTCATATACCTCCCTCGTCCCCCTCACTCAGTGGTTTTTTCCAGCAACCCATTGGGCTGAATGCTAACTACATCTTGTTGGGAGAATGAATCTTTCTTATACTACGCTAGTGGGATCCATGCCAATCTCTTTGTTCGACACATTTGGTAAAAAAAAAAAATTGGTTTCCATCTCGGCCAGGGGAAACCTTGGTTTTGGGAAACAAAATCCTGTGTAGGGTACTATTCCTACACAGGGGGAAAGTACAAGAGTGTTCTCCTCCCAGGGACTTTGGAATACTTGGCAGGGATTTGTTCCCTTGCAAGGGATGTCAGTCGGGGTAAACACCTTCCACGGTCAATGTACCTTGGGCAGGGTTTAATACCTATGCCCGTCGGATCGATTGGGGGCATCCCCTTCAAAAATACTTTGAACACAATGAAGGGAGAAATCCCTACCCAACCCATGTCATCCAATTACGAGAGTCAGTCAATGATATCCCAACAAACACAGTTTTCGTACGCTGGTTAAGGCCACAGTGTCTACCATAACCCTGGCCAATAGCCCAATGTTTCCTGACAACCTGGTTCTAGTCAAACTCTAGGACCCCCTTTTTCCTATACATAGTACTCAACCCAAACTACCATTTCTGGAAACGCTACATCTGCCAGACTTGTCAAGGTTTCTCAACAAACCAATTTTTCATGATCCACATTGGCCCCCCATGCTAATGAAGTTTCCGTCAGATATACCAAAATTTGAAGGCAAGCTTGGCGAAGACCTAGGTGATCATGTGACAATATTCCACTTATGGTTCTTGTCAAACTCACTGCGAGACGATTCCATACAGTTGCACCTTTTTCAATGCACTCTTATCGGGGGTGTCGTGAAATGGTATATTGAGCTCGATAGCTCGAGGTATTCTTACTTTAAGGACTTGGCGATGGTCTTCCTAAGACATTTCCAAATAACCGTGAGATACGCTGACGACACTAAAGTGATAACCAACTTGGAGCATACTAAGGCCAACCATACCTCTAACCACATCGGAGAATGGCGGTGTCAAAAGAGCTTGATTAAGGTATAGGTACCACCAAATTTATTGATGGAGTGGTTCCTAAAGTCTTTGATACTAATTTTATTCAAGGATGTTGCAACTTCAGGAGCATTTTCAGAGGAGGAGGTGATAATGAGAGCGCAACAGCTCGAACTGATTTACTCTCAATCTGGCTTGCTCTATGAGATCTTTCTAGATGTGCCATGATCCATCGTCGACAAGGCTAAACAAAAGTCTAGACCCCAAGTCAATGTTATTATGGGCTCAACACAAGGGAATTCCACTAATCTGTTGTCAAATCAATTGCAACAATTGTTGATACAACATACTACAACCAACCAAACCTCCAATTCAACTATTCCCCCTAATCAAATGTCAGACGTACACAGTGTGCAGTCGAAGAAACTGAAGGCCAACCAACATCCTAAAGGAAATAAGAAACAAGGGACCAATAAGGGTAAAGGGGAAAATAAGGCTAATAACAATGTTGGCAGGGAAAAAGCAGAGAAGAGAAAGTCGAAGTATCTGTGTAACCTTTGCACGGAGGACCACCCAACTCACCTGTTCCCTCGAATTGCGGAGGCTCGAAATCTATTGGTGCAACAACAACCTGTTTTGATGATGAACCCATTTCCACATGGGAAAAACATGGCTCAAGCTTCAACATCCTCGAGCGCGGAAGGGGGATATCAAGGACCCCCTGCGTCTACTAGTAATAACTCTGTCGCAAATGTTTACATGTTGAAAGGTGAATCTCATATAACGACCAGGGCTTGAGATTACAGAATGCCAAAATCTGCCGAAAAGGGTAAAGAAGCCACAAACCCACTAGTTCCTCTCCATATTGAGAAGACGATAGGAGAAACAATGGCACGCATCCCCAAAGGTGTGTTCGATAAAAAATCTCATAATATAAACGCGAGGGTTGCCCAGAACTACTCTGTTGTGGAATATTATGCACAAACCCCTTGCATGATGTCTACTTTGGAAGTCCTCTAGAGATTCCCTTCGCAGATAAAATCATTGTTACCCTCCTTGGGATTTGTAGAGACTTGTAACCCAAGAGAAAACATTTTCTACCCAACTGACTTGAAACCTCATCTTCCTTACCCCATTGTGTTTCAGATATTAGTGTCTCACACCATGAAATATTTTACTTGGGATATTTTCCATATAGTGGTTGATGAGAGCACCTCGAATTACGTGATGTCATTGACATGTTCGAAGGCGATTGGCCAACCCATT
Source organism: Picea engelmannii (assembly GCA_009831015.1). NCBI lineage: Eukaryota > Viridiplantae > Streptophyta > Pinopsida > Pinales > Pinaceae > Picea > Picea engelmannii. The sequence goes on from ML794004.1 coordinate 267,326, forward strand.
TGTCTCTGTCACCTACATTTCTTACGGCATTTGATGGTCGTTCATTCAGACCACATGGAACCATTCCTTCTTTCCTCATGTAGTTAGGAGGAAAGACCATGTGCGTCGAATTTCAAGTGTTCTATGCTCCTCTCAACTACAACCTTTTGTTAGGAAGGATTTGGACCTATTCAATGCATGCAGTGGTTGCTACATTTTTTCGTTTCGTGTTGTTTCCACACGAGGGTCGAATTGTGACCATTGACTAGTTCTCCTTCTCTCGTCCTCACCCTTCATCATGGGAATCCATGGTCCCGATGATTGATAATCCTCAGACCGACACCGTCAACATAGGGTTGGATTGTGTCCATCATTGATGGCTACTTTCAATTACCCGCCAATTAGCAATGTCAAGCTTATATCGGCTTCCCTCGACCAACCTATGGCTGAAATTTTTCAAATGTCGTCGTTTCGAATGACTTTCTTTCACGATATGTGGAATATTCCTTCCCCATCAGCATCAACAAAAGGGACAAGGCATTTTGGCATGGCCATGCCCTTGTGTATGGTGGAAGTTGCGTACAACATTGTCCAACAAGTTTCGGTCTACCTTGATCCGACTTCAACATGGGAGTTAGATTCAGTTCTCGAGCCTATTTGGGCTCAAGGTTCTCCTACCACTACATATTCTTTAGACCTGGTATTTCCCTCAAACGAGGTGATTATTGAGGCATTGACTGGTCTAAACAGACCCTGGGACGATCTCCTTCATAGATCTTACTTCCTCCCAGAGTTAAGGAGAATAGATGAAGGTGAATTTGTTTTGACTATGACTAGAGATAGGTCTTATTCTATTAATCCTCTGGCTACACACGTAGTTTACGTCGAGGTTAATATGGCGAGTATCACTGAAATGATCCTCATAGATATCTCCAGAACCCCTAGTGTCATCGAGAATGTTTTCGTCGGAGCAGATTTCTCCCCCGAAGAGATTGGAATTTATACGGAGTTATTTACAGAATTTTGCGACGTTTTTTCCTGGTCTTACGAGGAAATTATAGGCATAGACCCAAGAATTTTCAAACATGAGATAATGACTTATCCTGACGCCAAGCTGGTCCGATAGAAGATTCATCTGTTGAATCCTCAGAAAGAAACAATAATTAAGGCTGAAGTAGAGAAATTGATTAAAGTCAGTTTTATCTACCCCATGCAGTTGACAGAATGGGTGTAAAACCCCATTCCGTTTAACAAGAAATGGGGTACGATTCACATGTGTATGGAATTCTGTGACTTGAAGAAGGCATGTACAAAAGATAACTTTACCACCCCATTCATCGTTTAGATCGTCGATGAATGCATAGGATGTGAGGTATTTTCATTCATGGATGGTTTTTCGGGATATAACCATATTCAGATCAAACCCAAATACCAACATAAAACAACTTTTATTTGTCCTTGGGGCACATTTGCGTATCATAAGATGCCTTTTGTCCTGAAGAAAGTTGGATCCACTTTTCATAGGGCCAAGTAATTTTCTTTCCATGACCTTAGACATATATTCGAGGAATATCTTGATGATCTAGCATCACACTCTCACAAGAGATATGATCATCCCACTCACCTCCGACTAATCTTAAAACGATTTCACTACTATCAGATTCATTTGAATCCTAACAAGTGTCGTTTCTGCATGACGTTGGGTTGTCTCTTAGGTTTCATCAGGGATCATTGTCGATCCTCTCAAGGTTGAGGTGATTGTTCAATTGCCTCCCCCATGCACAATACCCCAACTTCAGAGCTTACATGGGAAAGAAAACTTTCTTCGGTGTTTTATCGCAAACTACATCGAGATCACTAAAGGGTTTATTTGTCTATTGAAAAAGGGATTTCCTTTCTGTTGGGATGAATATTCTCAACGCTGTTTTGAAGCATTGAAATGCGCCCTTACGTCTACCCCTCTGCTTTATCCTCCTGATTCTAACAGATATTTCTTGTTGTACTTGGCCAATACAAAGTCGACCATCGACATGGTCTTGGTTCAAGAGGATGATCTGCTTGAGGAGAATGTTATTTATCACCTGAGCCAAGGCCTGGTTGGGCCGGAACTCAACTATTCCCATGTTGAGAAGCTTGCTTTGGAAGTAGTACATGTCATCCAATGGTTCTGTCGTTACATTCTTCTTCGCAACACCACCGTCATTGTCATTGTGAACCCCTTTAAATATGTGTTGAAACGATGGGTCATTGGTGGAAATATCAGTAGATGGATTGTCATCCTCTAGGAATTTGACTTGGATTTTGTTTCCACGAAATCCAAAAATTCGTTGATCTCTGCCAAACTCATTTCATAACTTTCGGTTGAATATAGTGATGTCATGCCCGAATAATCGTCTATCAAAGGAGATCTTTTTATGATCGCATCTTTGGACCCCTTATATGGATATATACTATTATATCTCCATAATTTGAAGTGCCCTGCTTTTGCTTCCTGCGATGAGCGTTGAAGAATTCACCATCAGGCATGAAACTATCTCATACTCAATGAAACTTTGTATTGTTGAGATGTATATTTCATTCTTCATCGACGCCTTATACACAAAGAATCAATGCTCATTCTGAATGACTACCACATTGGAGCATGTGATGGTCATTTTTCTGGGTTGGAAATAGCCCAAAATATTCTACGTGACAGTTAATTTTGGCCTACATTAATCAAATATTGCGTTGAGTTGGTCAAGAAGTGCCACCCATGTCAGATCTTCTCTCAGAATATGTGGGCACACCCTTCTCCCATGTTTCCTATCATTGTTGTTGGTCCTTTAACTAAGTGGGGGATTGAATTTACTACATGTCACCCGACTTCAACCAGAGGGAATCATCACATCATCGTAGCAGTATACTGCTTCACAAAGTGGATCGATGGTATGCCAACATTTAACAATGATGGAGAAACAACGACTCTTTTCATTTTTAACCAGACAGTAGCAAGGTTCGACATCCCAAAGTAGATTGTCAGTGAGCATGGTAGTCACTTCCAAAACAAAATGATGACTGATTTAACATCAAATCTTTGGTTGAGGAAAGAAAATTCATCACCCTACTACCGATAAGCAAATGTTCAGGTTGAAGCTATGAATAAGTCTCTCAAGACTATTCTTCAATGGACGATCAATTATGCCAAGTCAAATTGGCATTTGATGTTGTACTCAATGTTGTGGGCCTATCGAACATATGTAAATACTACCACCATTTTCTCACATTTTCAACATGTATATGGGATGGAAGAAATCTTGCGTATTGAGTGCCAGATCCCATCTTTAAAATTGGTAGTGGAATTACTGCCAGACACTTCACAGCTTGAGGAATATCTATTATATCTTGAGCAGCTCGATGAGCAACATCGTGATGTAGCCTCAGTCAATGAGGCTCATAAGCATCGAGTCAAGTGTCAATATGATTGGTTCGTTCATCCTCATATTTTCTCTGAAGGTGATCTTGTCTTGGTCTATGATCAAGACCAGGATCCCCTGGGGGCAGGTAAGTTCAAACCCTTGTGGTTCAGACCGTTCATCATGAAAGAGGTCTTAAGGAAGGGTGCTTACTGCCTGGTCAACTTTGAAGGAAATTCCTTGGCAGAGCCTAGAAATGGGATCTACCTCAAGAATTATTACTCTTAGGTTGGACGCCTGGGTGACTTCTTCTACATATGTATAGTTCTTATACAATTTTTTGTCTTTCTGTTTTATGGACGTGTAGTTATTTATATCTTCTATTTCACTGTGGAATATGTCAAGTGAATCGAAGTTGTTCTTTGGGTTCGTGGACGATGCTAATCCACACACTCAGAGGCTTACTCCAATAGCTTGGGTGATTTTCAAACCTGGGGGCTAGTTGTTATCTTCCAGAGGTATTTGTCTAGGTGATACCACAAACAATGTTGTCGAGTACAGTGCAATGATAGATTTGCTTCATGACACTTTGTCGCATGGCATTTCTCACTTCTGGGTTTACTTAGATGCTCAGATGGTTGTGTCCCAGTTAAATGGAGTTTACCGCATGTATGATACTACTTTGCACCAACGTTTCCTTAGGTTATGTCTCTTAGAACATTACTTTGATTACATTATGTATATCCATGTTCCTAGGATATTAAACCAGATGACAGATACTCTAGATAATCAATTATTAGATTGGCATGTTTCACACATATACACATGTACATACATTTGTAAAAAATGTGATCCATAAGACGAATATATATATATATATATATATATATGTCAAAAAATGTCATGAGTACAAAGGTGGGTGCAAACGCCTCAAAAATAAGGTTCAGTATACATCACAGGGCTTATGCCCTCAAACAATATACAAAGGTGCCCTCGTCACATAATAGCCTAGCCTATCTAAGCTATGGGCCCATTGGACCTGCCGTAGTGAACGACGGTGTTGGCCAAACGCTGAAAACGATGGACCCAAGTCCATGGCACCCCCACTACATGAGGTTGCATAGAAGGTGGTAGATCCTCAATATTGGCCATAGGAACTGTATGAGTGAGCATGGTGAGGTTGCACTCCACCTTCCTCAAAACTTTCTCAGTGTCTTAGGCTACTGGTCCACCAGTTATTGTTGGTATGCCTCTGGTCAAGGACATCGCCGAGTCCTCGTGAAGTTCGTCGGGTGCGCTAGTCCATCATTTGTACATAACAGATACAAAAAGTGAGTACTATGATACATATAAAAATGATATATATAAAAACAATTAAAAATTAAATAACTTTAAAAAACATGTTACCTGTCTCTTCTCGCTCCTCTCCGGGAGGCACGGGCATGTATGGATCTCTAGAAAATTTGATTCTAGCATAGGGGTAGTCCTCTATCGCTGGAATCTGTCATGCCCACCAATAAAACAATTTTTTTTCAAAGGCCTCTATGGTTCTCCCTCCCCCTTGTCATGGCAGCAGTGTTGCCCATATGCATACTATTGGGAAGGAGGCCACATGCCTCCATACAGTGTCTCTAGAACTCAGACTGGGCACTCTCGAAGAAGAAGAATGAGAAAAGAATAGTGTCAAACCTGAAGTTCTTTTTGTTGCGCTCTCGACACTCTATCAATTGCCTCTTCATTCATGTGAGCATGGTCATACTCCAGTCGTATATATGTGCCTCCTGGCACTGAATAACACAATGCATGTGTTCCTAGGAATCCTGGTGAAGGGCCACAGATCCAATAATCCTCCCAATAAGTATCAAGATCACTCTTAGAGATAGACTGGTGATATTTTGAATTGGCACTTGAGAACCTACCTTCCCAGTGTCGGCCTCAGAGTACATCCTAACGTACTCCTCAATGTTAAAATTCCCAGAGGGAAATGTCTACAGATTGACTAGTTCTCCTCTCCTTGAGAGGCAATTCAAGAAGTAAATGTCCCGAGTCTTTGGAGTCAATGATTGTCCCTCTATCATGAATGCCTCTGCATCTGGATGCCAGTAGTCAACCAGGGCATTCAGTATCCTGGGTTTTTCCCTCATAAATGGACACCGGAAGAACTTCCATAGCCTACATTGTTTCGATGAGGCAATGGAAGTAGGGTCCTCATCAACCAGTATATCAATGTGCTCATGTTCCCTCTCCCTCCAATGGACATACATCCTGTTCCATGGAAGATAAAAGGGAGTTAGCTATTTCACTTTATCTCTTTTTCCAAGCTTTTGAGGGTGTACGTGGGTTGCTTTGGTCACAATCGCATATGTACACAAGAAGAATGTTTTTTTCCTAAGTACATATGTGGGTTGTCCTTGGATAGCTCGCCTACATGCAGGGATGATCTCTTTAAGAGAGTGCAGCCCCTCAAAAACAAAAACAAATGCATAAGAAAGGAATTGGAAAGAAAGAGGGATGAATTTCTACTTACTTTGTTCAAGAATAAGTTTGTTTCATCCACTGAAGCTACTGGAATCAATTTCTTTATCAAAGGGGATTTTTCTCCTTTTGGTCAATTTTCAAATTGCAATGGTGAAAATGAGTTGTCAGCTTCTATTTATAGACTTTTTTGGCCCTTTTTGCCACTTTTTTGACCCCCCTTTGTCGTTTTTCCTAGCCTGGGAATCATTTGATTCTATTCCTGAGTTTCTTATTGGATGTTATGATAAACGTTTTCATTTTGGTTTGGTAACTTTTTGGGGGATGGGTCACTTTAAATGTCCTTTGGTAAAAGTCATTTTTTCCAACTTTTTGCATATAAGTTAGGATTTTACCTCCACTTTTTGCATCTCGTTGTCTTTTCCGCTTTTCCATAGGATCAATCCCACCGAAGTGTGACACTAAACCTTCATTGCTTCTTTAGAAGTGTCATGATTAGGTGGTAGATCCTACCTTTACATGGATTCCCTAAATAGATCCTTGTTCCATTTTGGCGTCCATGTTGTCTATAATGACTATAGGCGAGGGAGTCCTTGTTAGTCCTGTCATGATTACGAGATTGGGCCTCATTTGTCTGATGCACCGTCATTCTTGGCCTGACCCTCGGGACTCCCAAAATGAGAACTCTTTGTTGTCTTTAAAGCTCGCTTTGAAATCTGAAAGCAACATCTGACGAGAATGTATTTATAATTTTTGATCTTGTCTAGATTAACTGAAAAAAGTAATATTATGGATTCTTCTTTAATCCCTTTTCAGATTATCTAAACATGAAAATATTGCAAAGCGATCTTGTTTCCATTCATGCTCACCAAAATCAAATCTGAAGGCACGTCTGTTCGACGGTAGTTTACCCCTTTTTCGGTCTGAATGGTCAATTGTACAAACAAAGGTATGCTCTAGGAACATTGGTTCGCTAGAAGAGTATTCCCATGAGTAATTTTAACCCCTTTTGGGCCCAAGGGACTAAATTTACTAAAAATTAACATTCTCCTTGGCTTTGGTTTGTCACCTTTTTCGGGCCTCGAAGATTATTTACGAAAAAAGAAGCCCCACAGAGTCCATAGTTAAGCTCTTTTCAGACTCCCTAAAATTGAAAATATCATCGAGTGACCTTGTTCCTTCACACTCATTAAATTGGTCCAAAAGAACATCTACTGGCATGAGTTTACCCTTTTTTTTGGCCTGTAGATTATAGAGGAAAAAGGTACACCTCGGGAGATATGTCTCGCCGAAAGAGTTGTCCTCAGTAACTTTTATACTTTTTCGAGCTAAGGGGACTAAATTCAGAAAAAGGTTGTGAGTCAATAGTTAAGCTCTTTTCAGACTCCTTAAAATTGAAAATATTTCCAAGTGATCTTGTCTTTGTCACACTCATTAAAATGGTTTTGAATAAACGTCTTTTCAGTGTGAGTTTACCCATTTTTCGAACCGACTAGACTATCTTTGAAAAATATACTCCTTGGAGTCTTCTTTTATGTTTTTTCAGACTCTCTAAACATGAAAAAACTACCGAGCTTACCTTCTTTGGTCTCGTTAAAAATTACATTGAAGGGGGTTTCATTGTGTCTTTCTAATTGAATTTGCACCTTTGCATCTTTGGCCTAATGTCGGCTCCATGTTGCTCTCAACTAAACCTTTGAAGCATGCCTTATACGCAAGCCTTGTAGCACTTTGCCTCTGCGACCTGACACCTTGACCCATGGAGGAATTTTCCCCAAGTGTCCTTTTCTTGCACATGTCTCCTTTCTCTAAGCATTAGCGTGTTCCTTGCGCTTAGAACTAGTATGCTTAATTTGCAACCTTCGTTCCTCCTTTTTAACGTAGCATTGTTTTATTATTTTTCAAGCTCTTTAAAAAATTGAAAAATACAAAAGAAATCGAATAACCCAAAAAGAGGGGACGGGAAATATATATTCTTTTTTGGCAGCACAATGATTCACCCTTGGAAAAAGCACATCCTTCCATTTTTTCATCAATAATTGGGATCTAATATGACCTTAGGAAGTTTTTCTCGCTACATAGAGTTGTGTCCTCCTCCATTTGGTTACTATTCCAAACACATGGAGAGTTTGTTTTGCCTTTTGCATCGTGAAATTATGTCAATTTCATGCTTCCTGAGTCTGATCATCTTTTGTGATTTTGTCCAAGGGAACAGTTTGTCTCTTGACCTCATGAGTCGGCCATCCCAAAAGTCTAGTCAAGTCCTGATTCAAAATCGATGAATTTATCTTCCTAATCATCAAGATCCTCTTGTCTTTTCCCGACGAGTCGTCGAAGACCTCAGGGTAGTGAGTTATACACTTCCATTATACTCCTACCTGAATTTTGAATATCTTGAAGTTTTTTTTCCAGCTATGAAGACCTCATCTCCAGCCATCGGGTGTTATTGGCTTCTTGAAGATGGATATTATACTTGTATATATTTGATTTTGAGATGTACAACCGTTGTGTATTTCTTATGGCTACACTTTATATAGTTATATTGTTAGAATATAGAATAAGGTGTTCTCTTTTTACCATTGACGATACCTTCGTCACCCAACCATAGGCCAAAGCCTCCCTCCGAGCACCTTAACCTTGACTGGGAGTTCCTCCGGAAGCAAATCCTAGGCTAGATAGCCAAACAAAGAGTAGCACATCAATCCCCAAGGATAGTGCATCACAAAAAGCTGATCAGATAGTCCAAACCCTAGCCAAGAGATATTCAAGCCAATACTGAGATCTTGTTGTTGTTGCAGCTGCACCAGCTCTTCCTCCAAACCTGTGCACAAGACTGCAACTGCAGTGTGTACCAAACTGCAGAACTGCAATCCTGAGATGCTGCAAATGAGAACTGGCGCTCTATATTTATAGTAATCCAGCCAGTTTTGTTGGGGCCAACTTCTCCTTCTGGGTATGTGTTTGTTCAGTAAATTATTATTATTTCTGGCCGACTTCTTCTCTTGGACGCTAATATCCTAATATAAATGATCTTCTTGAGCCGACAAGGATTCTAGGGTTATTAGCCAACTCATTAGGGTTTCTCTTTCTTCCCGGAGTCTTCTATTCTCGTCAGGTTCACACGTGGGGGTAAATACCTCTCGCAGCTACCATAATATTAACACTCCCTCCTAGCTAGAGAGGTATTTATAGGTAATGGACTTGAGCACAAAACATACCATTTACCCGGTAGCATCAATATAGTCATCTAGACTATTTCATGACTAGATCATGAGCATCACCATCACCATCAGCTACATCATCTTTTGAAACCATACATCATCTGAGTAGTTATATATGATGCTGGATAAGTCACTCTTACCATAGAGTGATACAAGAGGAGTAAAAGCTCTGAACTATTTTCCATCTGGAAAATCTTTGTTCATCATTCATATGAATGATCATTATCTCCAATAAACTACTGATAGTCTTCAAGGCAATTAGAACAATGATAGAACACACCTGTGTCTATTCATATTAGTACATAACTACAATCCAGTGGTTCACTAACACATCAAATAATACATAAGTACTTGATCAACAACGTATGGTTGCGAACGGTGAAACATATTCACCACAATAGTCCTCATCTATTGTCATATAGTCTTCATAACAAACATCTGAGAGCATCCTGCATAGAAACAATGTTATGATAAAAATTGTATCATCTGGGCCAGTCTTTCACTCACGTCTGTGAGATCTGAAAGAATGTCTGCCACCACAGTAGTCTTCATTTTCTCCCTTCTGGACTTTATCATGGATAATGTAATGCTTGTACTGTATTCTGGAACACTATGAAGGCTTCATGTAGATCTAAACAGTAGAGTATATCATAGTTGGAGAACTGGAATATATCCATGTGGTACTACTTATTTCATCATGAGATCTGATCTTCTGAGTAGTCATCTTGATGTTATAGGAAATCTTCACCACGCTTCTGCTGTGCACTAGAGGTTCTCCGTCAAGTTGTCTTCTTCTTATCTGCATACATGAGTATCTTTTTGGTATGCCTCAAAGTTTTGAGATTGCTCTTCATATGCTCTTTATTCAATTTCTCTGGAGAACATTCTTTGCATCCATCTGATGTAGAATTCCGACTCATGGATGTTTGTGGATGATATAATGACTTATATAGAGATAATTCTGGTGTACTAGAACAATCAATCATCATAGTCTCTTCCCTCCATCTGAGAGAACCTCTGGTTCTGGATCTCGCAATTCTTTCATTCATAAGTCTTCCATACATTGTTCTTTATCACAACTTTCAGTTCTTCTGCTTGATTGCTTTTAGTGAGTTCATATCAGGCTGGTAATCTTGTGATTCTTGATACAACGACTGGTTGTTCTGGTTCTTCTTTTTATTTCTTGGAATCTTTATGTTTTTCTTTTACTTTTGGATCCATGGAGTTTCTTATAGATTCCATGCCCTAGATATTCCACTTCTTACCTTCATCATAGGATCACGGATCTGGATGGACAACCAGGAATACTTTAAGGCTTTTGAGGAAGTCTTCTTCTGAAGCTGAACTGAACACGTGTTGTCTTTCATGACTGCTACAATGGATATATACATTTCATCATCTTTAGTGGATCATAGGATTATCTCTCTCCTAATCCTTGCTTCATGTAAGAGTGAATATAATATGTTCCCTTCGTCTGATTGAGTCCATGCTTCTGTCTCCATCATTATTGTCTTCTACAATATATAATAGAGTCCACACTTCCATCTGCATCTTTATTGTCTTCTGCAATATATAATTGGCTCTCTTGTCTAATAGAGTCCACGCTTCCATCTTAGTTGTCATCATAAGTCTTTCTCCAATTTCTCTTGATGTCTGACTTCTAAGTCTCTTCAGGATTGATTCTGATTTTGGCTTATCTTGTAATAGCTTTCAGATGATATATTTCATTCTTTCATGTGTAATATCTAGTGATATTCATTCTTATATTATTTTTATTCCATGGGTATAGTTCTTCTTGGAACACATTATCTTCCAAGAGATAGATATACAAGATATGTACAAAGACGATGCAAGAAAGATATGTACAAGAAATAAGAAGAGTGTTGCTACCTTTTAGTAGAAGAAGTCTCTTCCATCCTGCTTAGTCTTCTTAGTAGGCTCCTTTTCTTCGGCAATCGATGCTTCATGTTTCTCCTTCCTTTTCTTTAGCTTAGGACATTGATTCCTGTAGTGACCGTACTTTTGACAGTTGAAGCATTGTATTTCTGAAATGTATTTTCTTTGTTTTGTCTTCCTTCTTGAATCGAACTTTATTTTGTCTCTGAAGTTCTTGAATCTTACTGTGAAGGCTTGATCATCGTACTTCTTTTGAGGTTTCTCTTTTTCATTGATCCTTGATTCTTCTTGAGCACAACAAGTCCAAAATTCTTCAAATGTCGGGTACTCCTTCCTTGTGTTCATGCTTGCGAAAAATGCATCCCATGTATTGGGGAAACCATTTAGTACTATGTTCACCAATTCCTTTTCTTAAGTGATCTCTTCAATAGCTTGTAGTTGATCTCTTAACTGGGAGATACTTACAAA
>ML794004.1:278806-290901 GCA_009831015.1 Picea engelmannii
GATGAGTCAATATGGGAGATGTAGGGTATAAAGTGGTCTTTTATGGAATCCACTATGATACTCATGGCATTGATGTCAACATCTTTGAATTTCTCCATAGTTTCAACGTTCTGTGGTTCCTTCTCTTCTCCTTATTTAAACTCTGGCTTCACGATCTTTCCTTTCACACTATCCAACACTTTATTCTTAAAAAGGATGAGGTGAATCCTTGTCTTCCATGCTCTGAAGTTAGAGGCTCCATCTAGCTTGTTCTTAAACTTCATAGAGTTCATCATGGCTTGCTTGACTTGGTCAAACCCTAGATTTGACCAGAAATCCAAACTTCACGTCTTGGCCTTTTGAGAGTATCAGGAGATGTGTTGGGATAGGGTGCACTGATATATCCGGAGATTAGGTCAATCTTGTCACTTAAGGTGCCTCGACAAGAGGTTTAAGGTTTCTGCAACTGCTTCTTCTAGTAACCCTAGCTGCAGTGCTTTTGGAAACTGCTCCTGCTAGTAACCCTTGTGGCAATTCCTCAATGAGCTCAATGTATAGCAGCTATGTTTCTTTCCAGCGTTTTAGGCTGACTGAAGGGGTGTGGACCCACAATCTGTTACAATATAGAATATGGTGTGCTCTTTTTACCATTGATGATAACTTCGTCACCCAACCATAGGCCGAAGCCTCCCTCCGAGCACCTTAACCTTGACTAAGAATTCCTCCAGAAGCAAACCCTAGGCTAGATAGCCAAACAAAGAGTAGCGCATAAATCCCCAAGGATAGGGCATCACAAAAAGCTGATCAGATAGTCCAAACCCTAGCCAAGAGATATTCAAGCCAATACTAAGATCTTCCTATTGTTGTAGCTGCACCAGCTCTTCCTCCAAACCTGCGCACAAGACTGCAATTGCAGTGTGCACCAAACTGCAGAACTGTAATTCTGAGATGCTGCAAATGAGAACTGGCGCTCTGTATTTATAGTAATCCAACCAGTTTTTCTGGGGCCAACTTCTCCTTCTGGGTATGTGTCTGTTCAGTATATTATTATTATTTTTGGCCGAATTCTTCTCTTGGAGGCTAATAGCCTAATATAAATGATCTTCTTGAGCCGACAAGGCTTCTAGGGTTATTAGCCAACTCATTAGGGCTTCTCTTGCTTCCCGGAGTCTTCTATTCTCTTCAAGTTCACACGTGGGGGTAAATACCTCCCGCAACTACCATAATATTAACATATATGACATGGATATGCAATTTATTTGATTGAAAACCATGATTTATTTCATCCCGATCATGGGTATGCTCACCTCAGAGAGACAATTGTTATTTTGCAGATGGCACCTCTCGAACTATGGTCCCGAGCTCACTCGTTTTCATAAATTTGGTGAAGATTATTTAATTTATTTCGGCCATCAGATGCTCTTTTGACGTCACACATTAGGGGGCATGTGTTATAACCCTAAATTAATCTACACATGCATACATGGCCTTGGCCCTCTTACTTGCATTTTATGCCAAAGCACTGTTGAGTTGCTCTTCTTAAAAACCAATTTTTTGAAGATGTATGTTCCCTTCACCATTATTTCCCGCATACATACACATTATTCACCACTACAACTCACATACATATATATGCTACACCATTACAACCCTCCTATACTTGAAAAAGTTTCAAAAAATAAAAAGTAGCAAGGAATTCGTTGAGATTGCGGGCTATTGTGTAGTTTCCCAACTAATCCACCTGCTATAGCTCGTCACCCAACCAAATAACCATCCTTTTGTTATATAAAAGGAGGTTTTGGGGTCTCATTTCACATCTAAGCATAAGAAAAATGAAACTATGCCCGATTTCACTTCCCCTCCTTGCCCAAGATATTGTAGCCCTTTTGTGAGAATTGTCTCAACATTCCCTCATTAGCCCCTTCTCCCTCCATTTAACCCATTCACTTCCCAAGAAGAGATCAGAAGGTTGAGAGGAGAATTTTATACAAAGGTGCTCTTGGAGCTTGGTGAAGAGGATCTCAAACAAGGTTCGTGGAACAATAGCTGACTTTGATTGTAAAGGTATAATCATTCTGTTATTAATAAAGGAATTATTTTTCCTGTCCCAAATGATGGTGTCTTGAATACTTTTGTTGATTTATGTTTTGACATTCTAACATCTAACCCTAACTTATATATGGAATAACATGCTTGTAGTTTTCTATTTGTCAATATTTGGATGCAGGTCAGCCCTGGGAGGAGGCATGTAATCGACGAAACTTCCAAGCATGAGGAGGTCATCACCAGACGTGGGATTAGAGGTATAGTTACCCGATCTCCTTTTTCTTTATTTATTCATATGAGTTTTGGTATGTTTGGGGTAGTATAGAGAATTAATTTACTTTTATATGGTTAATCGATCTTCCTACATTCTAAACCATGGTTTATTCATAGGGGGTTTTTCTTGCTAGAAATCAACAACTTATATTCCTTACACTTGTTCCCCGAAAAAATATTTTTCATCAAAATTATAGCAGAGACCCTTGAGTTGGCATTCAACTATTTTTTCCTAGGTTAATTTTTGGATCTTGAGAGGGGTGGGATGAGGGGAAGGCGTGGTAGGGAGAGGTCGTAGAGGGAAAGAAGGTTTGGGGTGTTGGGAAATATAAACATGTTGAGATTCCTTGGTAGGTTGAGTAGCTTAGAACCAAGTTTGGGGGTGATTAATGAGGACTTAGGCTCTAACGTTATCCTTGAGGACACTGATAAAGAATTCTCAGAAAAAAGTATCGTACATTCCCTCTGTTCTGAAAGCTAATTTATCAAATGCAAATATAAACTCTTCCATTGTACGTGATTGTTTTAATTCGATCAGACGACCCAGGAAGTGTGTATCAATGTCAAAGTCGTCAAATAGTTCAACCAAAAACTAGGTCAAAGACACATATCCTTGGCACGATTTTTTTTGCCAATTCCACCATTGCCAACGTTCAGGGTCCAAATAAAGGACATCGTAATGAATTTTGGCCAAGTCATCAGTGATGCCATGCAAGGAGAAGTAGTTTTCCATTTGAGTGACCCCACCAATGGGATTTGATCCATCAAGAGTGTTCACCTCTACTCTTGGAATACGTAGATCATGATGAAAAGGGTTGGACTAAAAATGCTAGGAATTGGAGGAAGTGGTACCTTCGAGGTTATAATGTTGGTCAGATGAGGAAGGGATTCCATAAATGGATAGTTTTTCTAGGAACTTAGAAGCAAATGAGTCAATTTGAGACTCAAGGTTGGATTCAAGATGGCTGGAAAGGTGGGAATTGATTTCCTTCTTTAGTTCCTCTTTTAGGTAGTACATTTTTTACTCAATGTGATTAGATATGAGGTTTTCAAGGTCTTGGTTTCTAGTGTTCTCCATGGTGAGGGGAAAACAAAGGAAGAGGTGGGAAAAAAAGGTGGGTGAAAAGGGTGGGTGGGTTCATGGAAAAAGAAGGCTAGGAAATGATAGGTATCACTATGATCAAGACAAAAAGAGGAGTCCAATGGAATAGGTCCCAAGTAGGGGTGTTAGAAAGGGGTCGAGGACACTGGAAAAAAAGGATAAAAAATTATAGGGACCACTACGATCATGATGAAAAGACGAGTCCAATGGGATAGGTAACAAATAAGGGTGTGGGTAGGCCTAAAAAAGCATGGAAGGATTCATCATGTACATGATTCCAACTAAAAGCATTATTTTTAAGGAGAGCATCGAGAGGTGATGTAATTTCTCCATAATTATTAAAAAAAGTGTGTTAATATCCCGTTAAACCCATAAAACCATGCAAGATATTGAGATTTTTTGGGTGAGTCGAATCTTGCATAGCTTCAATTTTCTTAGGATCCACCCTAAAACCATCCTTGCCAACAATATGACCCAAATAATCCACTTTTGAGGCTCCAAAGGAACATTTAGATTGTTTGAGGAAAATTTGGTGTTGAGAAAAGAGATGGAGAAATTGATCCACATGGGAAAGACGAGTTTTCCATGTTTTACTATAGGTGAGAATATCATCAAAGAGAACTAAGAAAAAATGTAGGAGAAAAGGATGGAAGACACGATTTGTGAAACTTTTGAAAGTGGAGGGGTCATTACACAGGCCAAATGGCATGACCAAAACTCATAGTGGACCTCATGAGTTAGAAAGGTTGTCTTAGGATTGTCAACCTCTTTCATACATATCTACTAGTAACCATAACAGAGATCAAGTTTAGTAAAGTAGTGAGAACCACTCAATGCATCCAACAGATCATCAATGAAAAGAATGGGAAACTTGTCTTTGATGGTGAGTTTGTTGAGAGCACAAAAGTTAGGACACATGCGCCATGTTCCTTCTTTCTTGAGGACTATGACTACATGAGAAGAATAGGGGATGGTACTATGGAGAATGAAACCCGCGTCAAGAAATTCTTGAACAATTTTCTCCATTTCATTCTTCTGGGAAAAGGGATGAATATATGGGTGGAAATTGGGAGGAAGACTTCCCAGAAATAGAGGAATGTAATGATCATGAACACCACAAGAAGGCCATAGGGAGTGGAAAAAATAGTTTTGTGTTTGGAAGGTATAGATTGGAGGTTAATTTTGGGTATGTGTTATATTCTATGTAAGATTAATGCATTGCATCGAGGGCACAGGGGGGAAAATCCCCCCACACAGGTGTTCGAGGGTAGTGCCCCTGATAAAAAAAAATTGCCTCGAGAAACGTGTCACATATTTAGGTGGTTTTTCTACACATGGTTTTTTGCCGATGATTTTCTATTTCCAGTTAAGGAATTAGGGTTGTTGACTAATCCAGGTCATTGGGTTAGGGTTTTGGATTTCGCTAGATCCTATATGTATATTGTATTGTAAACAATGTAACACTGTGAATGAATATAGAATATGTTGGTTTTCCCAGTTTTTGGTTTCCAGGGGAAAAATACCTGTGTAATGTTTGTATTTTCCATTGTATATTTTTTGTTCTTTCACTGAAAATATGTTTGCAGTAAATATTGTACAAGGTTAAAATCTACATTTGGTATTAGAGCTTTGTTGGATTGATGGGGATGCCTTTGTGGTCAAGGGTTTGGCTTGGGACTATGATAAGCTTTGTTACAGTGGGAGATCTATGGTATTGATTTTTAAGGTGAAAAGAAATGGCAAGCAATTTGAAGATGGAGGTAGAGAATTTTAATGGGAAACGTTTTGAGCTGTGGAAGCTCACGATGGAATATATGTTGGTGGATAGAGATCAATGGATCATGGTAGATCCAAGTACTTCACCTATAGGAATTTCAGTAGATGACTGATTTTTTTTGGATTGGAAGGCAAAGAGCACAATCCGACTATCTCTCAAATTCAGTATTACTGAACGTGTCAGAGAAAGCTACAACCAAGGATTTATGGGATAAGTTTGAGAAGTTGTATCAATTTAAGTCCTTCGTAAATAAACTATTCCTAAGAAAGAATCTTTATAAGATGGGGATGAGAGATGGAGACTCGATGGCAGAGAATTTGAATGCATTCAATACTATGGTAAGTCAGTTAGTATCTGTTGAGATTAAAATTTCAAATGAAGATAAATGTATCAATTTATTTTGTTCTTTACCATACTCGTGGGATAGTCTGGTTATGGACATAGTTTGTAATACAACTACCTTGAAGTTTGATGAAGTGGTATCATCCTTATTGTCGTAGGAGATGAGACAAAAGAATATGGAAGGACATAGCAGAGACGCATTATTTGCAAGAGGATGTTCCCAGGAAAGAAATAGATCTAAGTTCTCAAGTGGGATATCTAAGTCTAAGGGTAGATCTAAATCCCCTAGAAAGTTTTTAAAGATATGTTGGAGATGTGGAAAAGAAGGGCACTACAAGAAGTAGTGTAGATCCAAAGTTGATAAAAAGAAGGTATCTGAAGAATCTCCTTCTATAGAAGAAAATACCTCCAAGGAAGGAGGGGATGTGTACTTGGATTCTTCAAGCACACATGAAGATCATGAGGCAAGGTTGGTTGAAGGAGGTGCATCCTTTCATATGACTCCCCACAGGGAGTGGTTCTGTGAATATGAAAGGTATGATGGAGGTAATTTTTTCTTAGGTGATGATTCGACAACAAGAATAATAGGACAAGGAAAAGTCAAGTTGAGGCTCATAGATGGAAGGATTAGAACACTGTCGGGTGTTCTGCACATCCCAGGTTTGGCCAGAAATTTGATTTCTATAAGAAAAATGGACGATGCAAGGGTAAAAAAATATTTGAAAAGGAAACCTACAAGATGGTTGGAGGAGAAATGGTGTTGTTGAAGGGAATTCGGTTTGGAAATATGTATAAGCTGTAAGGAAGAACTATTAGTGATGGGTGTAATAGTTCCATTGTTCTTGATATTGGAGTTGAAGAAGAAATAACTCCTACAGTCTCTGGAGAAAATTTTATGTTTTGGCATCAAAGACTAGGGCATATCGGAGAGAAGGGTCTTCAACTGCTACACGTTAAAGGTATGGTTGAAGGTATGTCTAAATTCCCTCTGGATTTTTATTTCTATGAACATTGTCTATATGGGAAGTAGAATCAGGTAAGATTCCCTTCTAGTGCAACGAGGGAAGAAAGAATTTTACAACTAGTTCACAGTGATGTTTTTGGACATGTGTCGATCCCATCATTGGGAAAATTTGTGTACTATGTCTCATTTATAGATTACTTCTAGAGGAATACTTGGATATATTTCCTCAGGAAGAAATATGAAGTCTTTGATAGTTTTAAAGAGTTTAAGGCTCTTGTTGAGAATCAGACAGAGAAAAGAATTAAGGTGTTGAGGATAGATAATGGTGGAGAGTTCTGTGGGAATGAATTTGAAGAATTCTATAAGAAGTGTGGTGTAGAAAGGAATAAAACTATTCCATATACACCTCAACATAATGGAGCTACAGAAAGGATGAACAAGATGTTGATGGAGAAAGCAAGATGCGTGCTCAGTGGTGCTGGGTTAGGGCAAGAATTATGGGCAGAGGTAGTGGGTACTGCATATTACCTGGTCAAAAGATCACCTTAATCAGCGTTGGATGATAAGACTCCACAAGAGGTATGGAATCGTAAATAACCTTCTCTCACACATCTCAAGGTATTTGGTTGTGATGCATATGTTCATGTTCCAAAGGAAAACAAGAGTAAGCTAGATAAGAAGGCTAAAAAGTGTATCTTTATTGGATATAAAGATGGTCTCAAAGGTTATAAGATTTGGAACCCAAAAAATAAGAAGGTAGTGTATAGCCGAGATGTGGTATTTACAGAAATGAAGGATGTTTTGAAACATGAAGTATTACCATGTGAGAAAGAACCAGAGAAAATAGAGTTTGATTTAAAGGATGATGAATTAGACTCTATAGATGAACAAGAATGAAAAAAAGAAGATCTTCATACTCCAGTATTGAGGAGATCGGTTTGATAAAGTAGGCTACCGGAAAGGTATAATCCATTTGATTTTTGTTCAAATTTTGCTTTGTCTATTATTGATGATGATCTTATAACTGTTAGGGAGGTAGTGGATTTAAAGGATGGAAATCTCTAGAAAAATTCCATGGACGAAGAAATGGCAGCCTTGGATAAGAATGAGGCTTGGGATCTAGTGGAGTTGTCGACTGGAAGAAATCCCATTGGAAACAAATGAGTATTTAAAAGGAAGTTGAATTCAGAAAGAAAAGTCGAGAAATACAAAGCCTGGTTAGTAGAAGGGTTATTCCTAGGTTGAGGGAATTTATTTTGGTGAGATTGTTTCTCCTGTTGTTAAGTTAACCTCTATAATATTTATGTTATCTGTTGTTGCTACATTTGATTTTGAATTAGAAAAGATGGATGTGAAGACAACATTCCTACATGGGAATCTGGAAGAAGAAATCTATATGAAGCAACCAGAAGGTTATGTTGTGAAGGGAAAGAAGGAGCTCATATGCAAGCTGAAAAAAGTCCCTGTATGGTTTAAAACAATCACCAAGGATATGGTATCAAAAATTTGATACTTATATGTTGGGACTTGGCTTCACAAGAAGAAAAGAGGATCATTGTGTGTATTTTAAATTAATTGGTGATCATTTGATTTATTTGGTCTTGTATGTTGATGACATGTTGTTGATAGGAAACAACAAGGAGATTATTCAGGATGTGAAAACTCGATTGTCCTCTAAATTTGACATGAAGGATCTCGGTGCTTCAAATTTCATTTTGGGCATGGAAATTAATAGAAATCAAAAAAAGAGGAAACTCTGGTTAAATCAGAGAAAATATGTCAAGACAATATTGTAGAGGTTTAATATGCAGTAATGTAAACTGATCAAGGTCCCTTTTCCTATTGGTGTAAATTTATCCGCAGATCAGTGTCCCAAGACACATGAAGAGGAGGAGGACATGTCTCATGTTCCATGTGTGAGTGAATTTGGAAGTTTGATGTATGCAATGATCTGTACTAAACTGGACATTGCACATGTAGTGGAAGTTTTGAGCAGGTATATTTCAAAACCAGGGAAGGACCATTGGACAACGAAAAAAAGGGTTTTTAGGTATTTGCATGGCATTGCTAGCTATGAATTGTGATACCAAGGAAGACCAGGATTGGACATAGTGGTGGATATACATAGCTTTGTTGATGCAGACTAGGATGGAGATCTAGATCGTAGGAGATCTACAAGTGGGTATGTGTTTAACCTGTTTGGAGGAGCAATAAGTTTGATGAGAAAAAGATAGATTGTAGTGGCACTTTCAACTACATAAGTTGAATACATGGTAGCCACTCATGCAAGTAAGGAAGAAGTATGGTTACAAATATTGTGTTCAGGTATTGGTTTGGTACAACAAGCTGTAAGGATAGATTGTGACAGTTAGAGTGCAACTTTTCTAGCGAAGAACCCATCTTATCATTCAAAGACAAAGAATATTGATATTCAAAATAACTTTATGAGAGACATGGTTGAAGAAAACAAGGTATTGTTGATGAAGATAGACACTTTGAATAATGTTGCAGATTCATTAACAAAATCTGTGAGCACTGAGAAGTTCTCTTGGTGTAGAGGATACATGGGCATTGTTTCCCTGGATTGTTAACTATGTAACCCTGTAACCCCCAGTATGCAAAGAAAACAAAAAGTGGGATAATGTTGGGTATGTGTTATATTCTTTTCACGAGCATTAGGTGGGTCTGTGTTATTTTCAGCCTTGGGAAACACGTCACATATTTAGGTAGTTTTTCGACACATGTTTTTTTGTCGATGGTTTTCTATTTTTGGTTAAGGAATTAGGGTTATTGACTAATCTAGGTCATTGGGTTAGGGTTTTGGATGTCGTTGGCTCCTATGTGTATATTGTATTGTAAAAAATGTAACACTATGAATGAATATAGAATATGTTGGTTTTCCCAGTTTTGGGTTTCCAAGGGAAACATATCTATGTAATGTTTGTATTTGCCATTGTATCTTTTCTGTTCTTTTATTGAAAATATGTTTGCAGTAAATATTGTGCAAGATTAAAATCTACAGGATACACAGATGGTGTCTCAACGACTTGAATGGAATTGAGTTGGAAAATAATGCTAGAATGAAGTTACTTGAATGGTTTTTATGGAAATTTTCCTTTACATGAGCAAATTGGAGATCTGGATAGAGTAAGGTAGCATAGGTAATAATCTCACTTCCCGAGCATTTGTTTTTCTTCAAGTTTTCACAGTGGGATCCGATTTGTAGTATGAGGTTAGTTTGCACCAGGTTTATCATTTTGCTCGAATAAGTGGCAGATTTTGGTAGTGTTACAGAGTTTGGTTGCACATATGACTCCATATCCCAATGAATAAGGCACTGGAACTGCATGTTCTTGGCAGCTCATAGGGAGCATGCCATCCTATGTGGAGCAAAATGTTAACACATAAGGTTGTATTGGTCAACAAGTCTTCTTTGTTTTGGTTTTTTAGTCACAGGGTTCATAGAACATAAGTCTTGAAGTCTTTAGGTTGTGTTCATAAAAGTAATTTTGGTTCCAAAATGAATAAGGTTATGTTTAGCATTGGTATAAAGTTTGGGTCATGTGATTGTTGTCATGACAAGGTATAAACCTTCACAAGTCACAATTTCAATTTTTTGTCATGGCCTTGACATGTCACACCTCGATATTATATCGAAGATTTCATTTTTTCACTATCTATCTTCTCAAGTGTCAAGTGAAGTCAAATTTTTGTGCTGCCAACTCACTAGGAGAGTTCGCAGTGTACTCCAACTACCTTTTTCTCTCATTTCTCATCATTAAATTAAAGGATCATTTCAAAAGGATTTTGTTGTTTTCAGAGCTTAGATTTTAACCATTATTTAGGAGTTATGTCATCATATATTCTAACAACCTCTTTGAAGTGTGTAATCCATGTTTGAAATCGGCTCCGTGAACTGAAAAAAGAGGAGGGTTGAAGCTTGGATAGCTTGCAGGTACATCTATTCGATTTAGATGACATCCACATCAATATTAGGGTTACTAGGTACTCTATGAGGTTTTTCATACAAATTTAAAGGTTGAGATAATGTTTTTTGATGTTTTATCATTGGCACTGTGAACTAGCAGACAGGGGTGCTAAAAACTCATTTCCTGTAGTAGCTACTTCTAAATATTTGATCATAAATCTAAAACGGGGATGTGGGTTTTTCGAAAAAAAAAATCAAGGAGGATGATAATGACATTGAATTGTGGACCAAATTTCAGCCTAACCCAATTTGGAATTCGAGAGATATAATTAAAACACCAGTGCATTGCAAATTGGCGCTGCAAACTCTTTGTTTTGCATAGTTGTTGGATATTCTCCTTGTTTGGAGGTTTCCACCTATTAAGGAAGGTTATAATGGTATCATAGGAGTTAGTTGGACATGAGGGACATGTGTTCCATCTCCAGATCAATCAAAATGATCTGTTTCAAAAGGAATTTATCATTATAGACAAAATCCCCCAAAAATAGGAATTTGTTAGGCTTTTTTTGGAATCTTTTGTAACAAGACTCCTAAATGGAGGAGGATCCAAGGCAACTCCTTGGTTTCGACCTCCTTAGGCTATATATAGATTATTCACTATAAATGAAAGGGATTTTTATGAGAAAAAGGTTGGTTCATGATCCAAGAGAGGAGAGAGTTGGAGGAGCAATTTTAGTTGCTCATTTGTAAGCCTGAGGGCATGTGTTGTAAGAATGTCTGCCATTAGAGATTCATGAAAATTGTGATACTAGAATTTTTTTCTCTTGTTTCCATTCTTTCTTATCATATTTCTTGAGTAATATTTGCAGATTTTGAAGTTCAAAATTTTCCTTTGGTTAATGGATTCATTAGCTACAAAGGATTTGTGGTAATTGCATGTTAATCATTTATTATTGTTCAAGCACTCTTTAATCTATCTTACAAAAAGATTCTATGTTATGTGGATATTATTATTTTTGTTTACCTTATATTATTCTACCCATATTTTCATAAGCCTTTTTTCTGGTAGGCAGCCTGATTTCCTGTGATCTGCAAAATGTTATGGCTCCATACCCAATAGAATGTATTTGTGAGTAGTATGATTCCCTCCCTTTAACTCTTCTCTTGTTGATCCACCAAGTATAACTTGTTTTAATCATTTAACTCAAATGGGTATTGGGCTTATCCTCTAGCTATATGAGGGTGATTCTCATTGCTAACACCATCCTAAAGGGAGATCAACTTACTAGGGCATCATGTCACCCTTCGAGGTATGAACAAGTTAAAGAGCATAATTTCCAAGTAAACATTATGAAATGAAGGAGAATTCAATGCAACATATTCAAGTACTTCAAAAATCAGAGTGACACATACCATGATACCCAGACTCATTACCTCATGAAGCAAGAATTACTGCTACTTTAGGACCAAGATGGTGGGATGGATGTTGTTGTTGTTGATAAATGGATTGCACAGAAGAAAAGAGGGGCCCTTCAGGGCCATGCTCAAGTCATCTGTATCTTGGCACTCCATGTATAGGACCTATGAGACTCGAGACATGATCTCCTTAGTTATCCCTAGGGTAGGGGACAACATATGGCTCCAACTCGAGGGCATGTTCTCACCATAGAGTGCATGAGAACCT
>ML794004.1:292344-312512 GCA_009831015.1 Picea engelmannii
AGGGATGATTTTAAGGATGGAAATTTATATTAAAATGTAGACACATGGGATAATCTTATTGTTCCTTAATATGAAAAATGTAAAATGTTTAGAGATAGTTTTGTAAAAATATTCAAATTTCTAAGGATTTCATATACTTTCTATAAATTTTTGGCAATTTTTAAGGTAAAATAATTTTATTCTATGGAATTTGAGAAAATCATTTTTAGAAAAAATGTAAAATGGTGAATCATTTTCTAGGAAAAACCATGGAAAATTATCCTGTTTATGAAATTTAGCCCCTAAAATCATCTATGATTGTAGCTTTTCCAAGCTAGCACCAATATCTGAAGTAGATTCAACATTGCAGACTACCTTGGGTTTAGCATCCATTTTGACTCTTATGGTGGAGAAAGGTTCTACTCTGGACAATGATAGGTTATCTTCAATTTTCATAGCCATCTCATGGGTTTCTTGGAATGTCCTAGGGGATTTGTCTCTAAGTAAGAGGCCTATTTGTCTTGTAAAGTCCCGGGTGTAAAGAAAGAGAAGAAAATTGTTTGAAAGGTGATGGATTGTTCGGATATGTTGTATTATCCTTTCAAATTTATCATGAAATTCCCTAACAGTTTCATTCTAAGCCTTTTTGATGTTATTGAGACTTATTAGCAGCATGTTAGGGTGTTCCTTGATACTCCATATTTTGAGGAACACATCCTCTAATTTATCCATATATGTAATACTAGCGTCAGGGAGACCATTATACCATCTTCCAATGCCATCATAGAGGGTAGAAGAGAACAATTTCATTACTAAATATTCAACATCATCACTAATAGGATGAATTTGAAAGAATGTCCAAAAATTGTTGATATGATCCTCAACGTTGACTACATCATTACTAGTGAACTTAGGCAACCACTTCTCATACCTAGGGGGCATTTTCCTAGGGTATCCTGGAATGTTTTTCATGTCTAAAGGTTCAAAAATCTTGGATAACCATTGTTTATGGTTATTATCTTGGTTTGGATTAAGGGTCTGAGTTTGAGTGTTAGACATTATGTTTAACGGAAGAATGCCTCCAAATAATTATTTTACTATAGGAGAGTCTCGGGGAGGATTTCGTCTCTAAGACCTGGGAGGATTGGTATACCTCCCTAAAATCAATGGAGTTTCTAGATAATCTTCTTGAAATTATAAAAGGGATGAGGGGATCACCCTCAGTGGAGTCGTCAATTGAGCTTTATGAAGAAAAGGATTTGAGGGAAAAGGCTTAAGGAAAAAATGTCGTCGAGGAATATTGACTAAGTGTTCCTCGAAAATGACACCAAAATGTTATCACACAATCTGTACTTTCCCAAATCTCAAGGAAAGTGGATGCAATATTGGCGTAACAAGGGGTGGCCTATCACTTTCACCTTAATAGGAAACCCCCATTTTTTAGGAGTATATCAAAGTTACCTCGAGGAATATGTCCCCAGTGACCTAAAGGGATGATAATACTAAGGCAAGGATGCAAGAAATCCCCCTCTCACTGGTCACTTAAGTCAAAAGTTTCTTTAGGTATTTAAGGGATGAAGTAATGGTAAAATGGAGTGCACTTGCCCAGAACAAGAAAACAAAAAAAATATGGCAGCTTTCAAGTACAAAAATATGATGTTAGTGCTTCTTAAGACCATGAACCTTCAAAAAATAGGCTAGCTGATATAAATTTGCAGCAATGTAACAATTTACGACAACAATGAGTATTTTTTTTAAAACGCAAGAATTATGCCTTGAAATTGCTTGAAAAGTAAAAGGACAAGTAGCTTTAACTAGGAAAAATGATAATAAATTGTCACAAGAAAATATGACAATGTATAGCTAACATTTAATGTCACTTTTGCAAAGAATTTGTTGCAGTTAGATGGTTGTAGCAATATTTTGTAACAACAACAAATTCTTGTGCTCAAAATTGCAAGGAAACACCATGTAAACTTATCATTTATCTAGTAGAGGGATGGGAAATTGTCACAAGAAATTTATGAGTGAGCTAGGTGAAAGTTATGTAGGTGAATGAAACAAATTACCATGAATTAGTATGGTTGTAGCAGTGATTTTCAACAGAATCAAGTTAGTTAAATAATTAGTCTAGTTTAGGGTTAGTAAAAGTTAGCAAAATCTTCAAGGAAAAAGGTTTGAGTGTTTGTTTGATCAATCATTCACTATAGTGAGTAGACTAGTGCCCTTTAGGGTTTATGGAGTCAACAATAGCAAAAAAACAAATTGGAGAAAAGTAGAATTAATAATACTTGTCAAAGGAGAAGGGATGGATGGAGGAGGTGTTAGCACTTCAAGGCCTCAAGCATCCAAATCCTAAAGACAAATTTTCTAGAGAGTAAGGAATCTTAGTCCCTAGCGAATCTTCCTTCCTTAGACTATTAAAATAATGTATGCAATAGGAAACTAGAGTGAAGCTACTAGAGTGCTAGCACTTTAGGCCTCTAGTAGCCACCTCTAAACAAAGTGTACCTGATAAATTTAGACAAGTAGAAAATTATAGAGAGAAATAAGTAACTTATGTTTCTCTCATAGGGTTTAAGAAAGCAATTTCATAATATTTAACATGAAACAAGTAAAATTTAACATAAGAATGCATTACATAAACAAATTGAAGATTTTCTACGTACTTCACCAAGAATAATCAAGCCAAACCCTAATTGAACATCTTCCACCATGAAAAATATCCAATATACACCACAATATGCCTCTCCAAGAAGTTGCGCACTAGTTATTTCAGCCAATAACCTTTAAAGAGGGTGCAAATTTCAGTCCACACTAAGTGTGTGATGAGTATTGATGAAAAATGAGAGTACTTTCTCTCTATCTATACAATACTAATGACCTTTAATTAATTTTAGGTCATTTAAAGGTCGACCTGGCCAAATTACATCAAAAATCCAGTTTTTACATAAATAATAGTAATTAACCCCTGAAATAATCCCCAAGTGTGACTTCATGCCCTTCTAGGGTGACGTTGGGCCCCTAGGATGGAACGTTGGGCTCCTAATGCAGAATGTTTGGCCTCCACAGGCCCTGGATGCAGGGATGATTTTAGGGGCTAAATTTTTCTCATGGGCTAATTTTCCATGGTTTTTCCAAAAACGAGATTCGCTATTTTAAAAATGATTCACCCAAATTCTATAGGATAAAATTATTTTACCTTAAAAATCAAAAATTTTTTTTAAAAAGTATATAAAATCCTTTGAAATTTGAATATTTTTACAAAAATATCTTGAATAATTTATAGTTGGCTTATGAAGGATTAGTAATATTCACCAAGGTTTCTACATTTTAAAACAAATTTACATCCTTAAAATCATCCATGCCTGGATGATGCCCACACATGCCAACCAACTCACAACTACCCTCAATATGCAAAACCTAGATCTATATGATGTCTAGGGTCATAATGATGACATCATGGTCTCTCAAAGGTCAACGTCCATGTGGAATACCAAGATCCCCTGAGTCTAGGTCTACCAGATTGTCCCCAAGGGAAACACCCTTCTTTCTTCCTGGTGCAAGTCTCTGATGTATTCTTTACCTTGGTTGGGGTTACAACATCCATCTTTGGGCTTTCATCCCCATGGATATTCGAGATAATCATTCCCCCATGTGTACATATCCATCGGGAAAGGTCCTGCAACAACAACAAGTACGCCCTCTAGGGGTTCATTAGTCATAGGGATAATAACATGTAAATCACATCCAATAATTAAATTACCCAAACATGTGCATCAAACCCCCATTTACCTAGACAAGTGATCAAAGAATTTATTCTATTCAATATGTTAGATTTGGAGAAGGTCTCAGGGTGTCCTATTGGGATAATCCCCCTTAAGTTTGGGGTGTTTCCAGGTGAGAACCAATCTAGGTCATATAAGTGTATGTGAGGTGGCGTGGGGTAAGTGTTTGGGCATGGGGTGCAGTGATAAAAGGGAAATGTAGATCTTACATGTGGGTGCCTTTGTAGAGGGCTAGATGCTCCTTGTCATAGATGCCAAATTTTTTCCTAGCCCATTCAATGCCTTTTATTCTTAGCTTTATTGCTTCTGACCTTTTTATTTTATGCTTCAAGGGAAGAGTTGAGGGAAAATATCCTAGCTTGGTGACCAGAGGTGATAGCATTATCCAAAAATATTTCATGGAGATGAGAACGGTGGCTCGTGATGAGACCCCTTTTCTCTTAATTATGCCACCAAGATCCACTACCCTTGTTTGGTGACCAAATAGATGGTAGTTTCATATCACTACATTCCCATGGTCATAATAGGTCGGCTCATGATGATACCTCCAATCCACCAACTAATACCTTGAGTATTTAATTATATTATGGGTCCCCTTTTATTACTGAGAATCTTTTTACCGCTTTCTCAGGAATCCCTGGGCGAACATCTCAAAGTTTTCATTTTGGCTTTTAACTCTTGTCATCTACTTTTACCCTCTCAGAATTTATCCCCTTATTTTGACAAGGCAAGGTACAACCCTTCATAGTGTGGAAAATTGCAATGCCCGAACAAAGGTAGGGAGAAAATGAGAGGAATAAAGATGGAAAGTGGTAAGTATGGAGGGTGTTAGCACACATTATTGATCAGGGGGGGGTGTTTTCCCTAGGAAGTTGCATTCTAGCGAAGAAAAAATGAAAGAATAGGGCTCAAAAAACCCATCAAATGTTTTTATCCTAAGTCGGGCGATGATATGACATTTTGGTGCCCACGCAGTCCCAACCAACTTGTCATCTACCTATCATCAACGTCCATGTTTTTCCGCCAAGTCCTCCCTGCAAATGTCCATCAAATATCTAGATGGTGAAGTTCAGAGTGCGACACGTCTTGATCTCGATACAAACATTTCATGAAAGTGGGGTGGCAGTGGAGACCTCGTGTCAGCCCGTAAATGGAAACCATGCAGAGAGCGACCGTAAAGGCAGATTGTCAATTATGGATAGATGTTACTGTAAAGAAAACAACTGCACCTAGCTCGCATTCGAAAGAGGAGGCACTGGCTAAAAATGTTAATGTGGTGTTTCGATCACACTCCTAGTGGTTATAGCAATTATGAGCATATGTAAGAAGTTTTGGTATTTTTTTATGGTCGATGGTTGAGCTAAGCTCCCATATTGTAATGTTTTAATGAATCTCTGGTTCTCTGGTTATGTAACTTGATTTGATACTTCTTGTTTTATGAAAGTCATCTTCTATTTCCATCTTATTTTTGTCTAATACTGAATGTTCATGATTGAAGGATTCACATGGATTGTGGTGACTGTGTTGTAATGGATGTTTGATTACAGTGCAATTATAGCGTTTTCAGTTTCCTGAAACTTCGAATTCAAGAGGATCTTGGTTTCATAGTTTTTCCTCTTGAGGCTGCTGGAAGACATGATGTCTAGATCAGACCTTTACATCTTCTACTTAATTTCTTCCTCCTACTCACCCTTACGAAAACTTATTGGCTGAATTTGATCAAGACCTCATTTGTTTGTGCATACTGCCCCAGTTTTTTGAGTTAAAATGATATCCTCTTGAGTCCACCCCATTTGACCTCTTTAAATCCATTAACCGTGACACATAACCTGATGGGTACTGGGCTTGCCTCTGCCGCAATCCAGAGGTGAATTCTGGTGCTAACATTTATGGCATTGTTGTCAGGGAACGAATTGAAGACATTTCCCTGGGTAAGAACAACAACGAGCTACTGATTCTGAAGGTGCATCAAACATCAGTACCATTGAAGATTGCAACCTGCACTTGGCGACTCCACCATCTAGTGACTCCACTGTTTCGACTCCACTATTTCAATTATGGCTCCTAAAGGTAGACACACGAGGTCCACTTCACTGCTGCCTATAGAAATGTCTAAGTTGACCTAGAGGAAATTATCAGAAAGGGAAAGACCGCTCAAAAAGGTACCTCCGTTGTTGTACCAAGTTTTTTTGATAATTTGCATAATCCCTATTTACAAACTCCAGTAGTAGGTTCTGATTCTCCTATTATACAAATTTTTGGATTTTCAAGAAATTTAATTTTGGGAGTTTTCCTGCCGATTTCTCCCCTCCTATTCTTGGTTTGGAAGGAAAGAGATTTGACACCCCTTTCTCCTTCGAAGTTGTGAAGTGGAAGGAGAGAGATTTAAACTTAGAATACTTTCCTACTCCTCCTCCTATTAGATTTCCTGTAGTTACAGAAGGGGAAACCTCTATTGCCTCTATCCCCTTATATTTATCTCCTAATGCTCAGCCTTTTTATTTTTCTCCCAGAAGCATAGCCCCAGTCTCTCCTGTTCGAACTTCATCTCCTCCTGTTTCTCCTCCAGTTCACGTCCAAATGGAAGGTGTTAATCCTTCTAGGAACATGATGGCTAAGATATTGGCTACTAGATACACCCCTCTTGATTTACCTCATCCTATGAATGCTATCCTAGCCATGGACTACCTTAAATACATGCCCCAGTTCACAGGGGAGGGAGATGTGACTGTAGAAGAGAACCTTTTATCCTTTTATATATTTTCAGAGATTCAGGCCATCGAAAATGAATATGTGTGGATGAGAGTTTTTGTACAGAACCTTGATGGTGATTCTAGGGATTGGTTTAAGTACTTTCCTCCTAGATCTATTGATGGGATTGCTGCTTTGGATGATTTATTCTTAAGAAATTGGGGGAATAAAAAAGATCTCCTTTATTATATTACAGAATTTGGGGCACTTAAGAGAGAATAAGGGGAATCTGTTTCAGACTTCTCGAAAATATTTAATAAGATGTATAAAAATATTCCCACTGAAATTAAACCTATAAAAACCTCTACCAAGATGACTTATGCTATTGCTTTTGACCCTGATTTTTGCCTCCTATTGAGAGAAAGAAGAGCTACCTCCTTAGTTAATATGCAATATGCAGCCATTGAAGTAGAATCTAATATATTGGCAGTGGATAAGCTTAGGAGTAAGTCTGATAGAGACAGAAGAAAGGTGAGGTCTGAAACTTCAACCTTTGGTTCCTCTACTGCCCACCTTCAATTTGATGAGATTACCAAATTAGTAAAATCTCTTTCCGCTGAGATGGAGAAGGTAAAACTTGAAGAAAGACAGACCTATAGAAATACACAACATGCTAATAACAAAGGTAATTTTAGGATTCCTACTAATGCCCCTCAGACCATCCAAAGAGATCAGAGAAACATGGATACAGATGATAAGAGAATCTAGACCCCTCTCCAAAATAATCTTGTTACTAATGATGAAGGGGAGGAAGAAGACCTTGACCCAGAAATCCATTGTCTCAGAGACACCTCCTCTTTTCATCATTTGACTCAATATGCATATGAGGAGTCTCTCATAGACAACCAACTTAATGAGTTGAGCAAGGGAGACAAGGCTAGCAGCCCAAACAGATATAACCTCAGGTCTAAGAAGAAAGAAAAAAATCACGATGTTCCTAAGCAGCCTACAAGAGCAGAGAGTCCTGCTAAAGATGTAGCATACAAAAGTAGAGGTAAGAAAGCACAAGCCCCCTCTCCAGTGGTCCAAGTTATTGTTCCAGAAGTGAAAGAAATTCTGAAACCCCCTTCCTCTTTTAATTTTGACCATGAAATTCAAAAAATTAGAATCCCTGTCCCCCTTTCTGAACCGGTCAAGCATGAAGATTTCAAAAGGAGTCTATCTAAACTATTGTAGTCTGAACCCACGTCTCCTTCCACAGACTTAGTCAATTTGAAAGATGAAAATACAACAGTTATCTTAGGTCCTTTAGTATAAGACATATATGATTCATCCCCTCCCTTATATACTTCACTGAACATACATGACAAGGTGTTGCACAACTATTTGATGGATTCAGGGGCATCTCACAATCTTATGCCTAAGATTGTCATGGAAGAGCTCGGTCTGGAGATTACAAAATATTATTATGATTTGTATTCATATGAAACTAGAAAGGTGAAGTGACTTGGGGTTATCAAAGACTTGGTCGTATCTTTGTTCCAACTGCCAATGAAAAGCGTGATCATGGACATTGTGGTATCTGACGTTCCCCCTAAGTTCAAGATTCTTCTGTCTAGATTTTGGATAAAAATAATAGGGGGAACCTTGTATATGGACCTCGCATATGCTACTATTCCTATGTTTGGGGGGGGGAGAATAGAAGACTTTACAGGGAAGCGCAGTTGGCCTATATTATTAGTGATGAAGCAAACCCCACCAACCATCCTATTTTTTCACTTGAAACTTATCTGGGATCTAGTTTTTTGCAGCTCACTAATGCCCCTAAGCCTCCTCTCGAAATCAGAAGCATCCCATTGTTTTTAGTGAAAATTACCCTCCTATCACCTTTGTGTGGAAAATGTTCTTCAATGGAGCCTCTTCTAGAGAAGGTGATGATGCTAGTGTTGGAGTGGTTTTTGTTTCACCTTCTCAAGATACTATAGCTTTTTCCTACAAGTTAGAATTTGAAGCTACCAATAATGTGGCAAAGTATGAAGCTCTTGTCTTATGTTTGAGGTTTGCAAAATATATGGGGATTGAAGAGATTTCAATATTTGGGGATGCTGAGTTAATTGTCAATCAAATCACAAATCTTTATCAAGCTAAGCACCCTAGACTAAGAAGTTATAGAAATGAAGTGTGGCACCTTATTGAAATTTTTTTCCTAGATTTAAACATTTCATTTATTCCAAGAGAAGAAAACATCATGGTTGATTCTCTGGTTGTTTCAGCAAGAAATTTCAAGTCCCTTTGCCACCAAAAATCAGGTATGATGTAGAAGTAAAATATAGACCCTTTATACCTGAAAATGTCAAGCATTGGAAATTATTTGAGGATGATATTGAGATCAAAAGATTCCTTGAGATTGTTGATGAGTTTTCTGAACTACATATTAATCAAGATCAAGATTCTAAAAGTAATCCTCATATTGATGTTTTCCTGAACAAAATCGCTAATCACCATATTGTTCAGTTTCCTAGAAATCACATTCTAAAGGGACTAGTTCCTTTGGAAATACTATTTGACAGAAATGATGTCACAGTGAAAGTTAAAGGATAGGCTGATGATGCTGATGTAACTGAATGCAACATTGGTACATAGAAAGATCCAAAATTTGTCAAGTTGTCAAGCAGTCTCTCAACGGAATAAAGGGTTGAATATGCTGATATATTAAAGGAGTTTTCTCATGTATTTACCTAGAATTATGAGGATCTCAGAACATACAACACAAGAATCATTGAGCACAAGATCCCACTAAAGGAAGAGGCCAAATCATTTAGGTATAAATTGAGACAGATCAACCCCATGTTGTTTCCTATCATGGAGAAAGAGGTAAATAAACTTTTGGATGCCCATATTATTGTTCCTTTGAGGTATTCTGAATGGGTGGCCAAATTGGTCCCAGTGAGAAAGAAGAATGGAGAAATCAGACTTTGTGTCGATTTTAGGAACCTAAACAGAAGCTCCAAGAAAGATAATTACCCGTTGCCGAAAATGGAGCACATATTGCAGAGGGTGATAGGTGCATCCCAGGATGTCCATGATTGATGGATTTTCTAGCTACAATCAAATGTTTGTCTTACCTGAGGATAGAGAGAAGACAACATTCACCACTCCATGGGGTACATTCATGTATGCCAAAATTCCCTTTGGATTGATGAACACAGGAGCAACTTTCCAACGAGCTATGGACATCGCCTTTATTGGGGAAAAGGATAAATTTGTAGTCATTTATATGGATGACATTACAGTTTTCTCCGGGACTAATAAAGACCATTTTCATCATCTAAGAAAGGTCTTCCAAAAGTGCCAAAAATTTGGTCTCTCCCTAAATCCCAAGAAGTCGTTGTTTTCTATGAAGAAGGGAAAATTACTAGGGCACATAGTATCAACTGAGGGAGTAAACATTGATCCCAGTAGGGTGGAAGCCATCCAAACCTTAACACTTCCTAGATCCAAGAAAGAAATTCAGTCTTTCTTGGGGAAGATTAATTTTTTGAGAAGGTTTGTCTCTAATTTTGTTGAACTCGTGAAGGATATTACAGTCATGTTGAGGAAAGGAAATGGAATCAAATGGACTGTTGAATCTCATAGTTCCTTCGATCAAATAAATAATGCTGTGAAAAAAGCACCGATGCTCATCAGTCCTAATTAATACAAAGATTTTATGATTTTCGCCTTTGCTTCATTTGACATAGTGACATCCGTTTTGTTGCAAAAGAATGATCAAGGGTTTGAACAGCCCATTGCCTTTTTCAGTTGGGCATTGAGAGATTCAGAGTTGTAATATGAAATCATGGAAAAACATGCCTATGCTCTAGTTAAATCCCTCAAATCATTCAAGGTCTATGTTTTTCATTCAAAGGTCATTGAATATGCCCCTTTAGCTTCTGTGAAGGAGATTCTCATTCAGCCTGACATAGATGGGAGAAGGAGCAAGTGGATTGCTAAAATCCTTGAATTTGACTTGGAGATAAGGCCCACCAAATTGGTTAAGGGTCAAGGTTTAGCCAGGCTGCTGGCTAGATCTAATTACAAAGCCTTGGGGGTAAATTTCATCAACACTTTCTCAGAAAATCAACAGGTTGAATTGTTTGATACAATTTCTCAAGTCAGCCCTCCATTAGCAGGATGTGCTTGGTACAGAGACATTGTTTTCTTTCTATAGAAGTTGCAGCCTCTTGATGGCATGGAAAAAATCAAGGTAAGAGATTTAAAGCTCAAATAAATTAAATATTGCTTCATTGATTTGGTTTTATATTGGAAAGATCCTCTAGGAGTGTTGTTGAGTGTTTAGACCCACAGGAAGCCTAAAACATCATGTTTGATTTTCATGATAGTTTGTGTGGGGGACATCACTTATGGAGAACCACAATCTAAAATATTCTTAGAGCTGGCTATTTCTGGCCTAGCCTATTCACTGATGTTTGTGCTAAAATCAGGGCTTGTGTCAAGTGTCAGAAATTTGTAGGAAAGCAACAGCTCAAGTCCCTGCCTTTGAATCCTGTGGTAGCTTCAGGACCCTTTCAGTAGTGGGGCTTAGATTTTATTGGGGGAATTCATCCTACTTCAAGTGGTTAGCACAGGTGGATCTTGATAGACACAGATTACTTTACCAACTGGATAGAATCCATTCCCACAAGGAGTGCTTCCCACAAAGTAATCCTTGGTTTTCTTGAAGATATTATGGAAAGGTTTGGTTGTCTAAAAAGAATTGTCATTGATAATGCTATAGCCTTCAAGGCCGAACCATTGATTCAATTCTGTGAGCAATTTGGAATTGCATTGATTCACTCAACTCCTTACTACCCCTAAGGAAATGGACTGGCAGAGTCCTCTAACAGGAGCCTTATAAATATCATCAAAATATTGTTAAAGGACAATAAGAAAGCATGGGATTCAAAGATCAAGTTTTCTCTCTGGGTTGACAAAGTGACAACAAAGAGATCTATTGGTGTCTCTCCTCTTTAGCCTATATATGAAGTTGAGGCCATCTTTACTTCTCAGTTGGCCTTACCCATGGAAAAATTCTTCCAATACTACCAAGGAGAGCCTAATTATATGATCAGAAGAATACATCAACTGGTAGAAGTGTAGGAGACCAGAGAGCAACTATTGGACAGAGCGCATGACCAGCAGCAAAAGATCAAGCAAGATTTTGATAGAAAGGTAATAAAGGAGGATTTCCAACTGGGAGATCTAGTGCTAAAATGGGATGCACCCAAGCAGGACAAAGGCAAACATGGAAAGTTGAAAGCCTTGTGGATCGACCCCTTCAAGATCTCTAAGAAGTTTCCAAATAATACTTACATGTTGTATAATTTGGAGGGCGATGAATTTTTTGGAGGCCTTGTGAACATCCATTTTCTGAAGAAGTTTTTTGTTTAATAAATTAATGGCTTCCCATGTCATTGTAAATATCATTTTTCCTTTTGTTTATTATTTTTATAAGTGACTCCACAACCCAACAGTAAGGCAACTCAAGCTGCGAGTTCTTGGTATTTCACAGGGAGTGTACCATCCCCAATGGAGCCTAATGTTAGCACACATTATTGATCGGGGGGATGTTTTCCCTAGGAAGTGGCATTCTGGTGAAGAAAAAATGAAAGAAGAGGGATCAAAAAACCCATCAAATATTTTTATCCTAAGTCAGGTGATGATATGAAATTTTGGCTCCCACACCGTCCAAGTCATCTCGTCATCTCCCCATCATCGACATCCATGTCTTCTTACCAAGTCCTCCCTACAAGCATCCAACAAAGCTCCGGGTGGTGAAATTCAGAGTGCAGCTCGTCCTGATCCCAATGCAGACATTTCATGAAAGTGGGGCATCAGTTGAGACCTCGTCTCACCCCATAAATGGAAAACATGCAGAGAGAAACCGTAAAGGAAAACTCTCAATTATGGACAGATTTTCCTATAAAGAACACAACTACACTTGGCTCACATCTGACATAAGAGGTGTTGACTGAAAACATTAATGCAGTGGTCTGATCACACTCCTAGTAGTTGCAACAATTATGAGTATATGTAAGCAATTTTGGTATTTTGTTATGGTCGATGGTTGAGCTAAGCTCCTGTATTGTAATGTTTTAATGAAGATCTGGTTCTCTGGTTATGTAACTTGATTTGAGACTTCTTGTTTTATGAAAGTCATCTTCTATTTCCATCTTATTTGCATCTGATACTGAATTTTCATGATTGAAGGATTCACATGGATTGTGGTGACTGTGTTGTAATGGATGTTTGATTATAGTGCAGTTATAGCTTTTTCAGTTTCCTGAAACTTCGAATTCAAGAGGATCTTGTTTTCAGAGTTTTTCCTCCTCGGGCTGTTGAAAAAACTGATGTCTAGAGCATACCTTTACATATTCTCCTTAATTTCTTCCTCCTACTCACCCTTACTACAAATTACAGGCTGAAGTTGACCAAGACCTCATTTCCTTATGCATACTACCCCAATTTTCTGAGTTAAAATGATATTCTCTTGAGTCCGCCCCATTTGACCTCTTTAAATCCATTATCTGTGACATATAACCTGATGGGTATTGGGCCTACCTATGCCTCAATCTAGAGGTGATTTCTGGTGCTAATAGAGGGAATAGACGATGACCTTTCATAGACCCACCTAGTGGCAACCCATCCTAAAGGGAGATGAACTTACTAGGGCATCATGTCACCCTTCCAGGTATGAATAAGTTAAAGAGAAGAATTTCCAAGCAAACGTTATGAAATGAAGGAGAATTCAATGCAGCATATTCAAGTGATTCAAAAATAAGAGTGATACATACCATGATACTCGGACTCATTACCTCATGAAGCAAAACTTCCTGCTACTTTAGGATCAAGCTGGTGGAATGGATGCTCCTACTATTGATAAATGTGTTGCACTGAAGAAAAGAGGGGCCCTCTGGGGCCATGCTCAAGTCATCCAGCTCTCGACACTCCATGTCTAGGACATATGGATGCCGAGACATGATATCCTTAGTTATCCCTAGGGTAGGGGATAATAAGGTTCACCAAAACCTATGAAAGTGTAAAACGCTCTTTTTTCTGGGATGGTATGAAACATGATGTCTTCACCTTTGTGGTTGAATGTGATGTCGATCAATGGAATAAGAGAGAAAAAATCAAGAATTTGGGCACACTCCAAATAATCTTGATTACGTCGACTATTTGGTGAGATTTTCTATGGAATTCATTGTTGGCTTACCTAAATTGGGAAACAAATGAGTCATCATGGAGGTATTTGATAATATTTCCAAATATTCTCATTTTTGTGCTCTCCAACACCCATTCATAACATTCACAGTGGCTCATATTTTCAGGGATAATATATTCAAGATTCTTGGCATACGTCATTCTATTATCTTTGACCGAGATCCCACCTTTCCCAACAATTTTTTGCAAGAATTGTTCCATATCCAGGGCACCTAATTGCATCTCAACAACACCTATCATCCTCAGAATAATGGCCAAACAAAAGTTGTCAACAAGTGTTTGGAAACCTATTTGCATTGTTTTGCATCTAAACGACAGAATTAGTGGACTCAGTGGTTACCCCTTGTTGAATGGTGGTACAACACATATTACTATACAACTACTCACATGACTCCTTTTGAAGCAGTTTATGCAAAAAATACAGCATTGATTCTCTCATACATGATAGGAGTATAGAAGGTTCAGGAGGTTGGAAACAATCTTGCAGTTCATGAGCCCATTATCCACACCCTAAAAACCAATTTGGCCATGGATTAGAATCAAATGAAGAAACAAGAATATCGAGGTCATTCCAAACGAAAATTTTCTAAAGGGGGCCAGGTGTTTCTTCATCTTCAACCCTATAAGCAAACTTCACTCAAAACTGACCACTGCCAAAATATTTCTCCCAAATTTTATGGTGCTTATACAATTCTCAAGTTAGTGGGGAAGGTTGCTTACCAGTTATCTTTTCCCAGTCATTCTATGCTCCATCCTATTTTTCATGTCTCATACTTAAAGAAGGTGATTGGTACTAAGTGTCAAACTCAAACCGATCTCCCCGAGTTGGATGAAGAAGGTTTTATTTGGTTGCATACACAAGTAGTCTTGGACCAATGTGAGCGTCGTATCTGTCAGCTCACCATCAAGGAAGTGTTAGTGCAGTGGAAAGATACAACTCCTGAAGATGCCATTTGGGAGTCAGATACCATTCTTCAACAATTTCCTCATCTAAATCCCCGAGGAAAATTCTCTTTTTAAGGGAGATGGCATGTTAGGGACCTAACCTCCCTAACCACTCACATAGATAGAATAATATGTTTCCATGTAATAAAGTCTGACATTAGTTAATAAGGCATATTTAATAAATTGGAATAAGTCAATGTAAGAATATCCAATAAAAGCTTCCTCTTCTAGAAGGATCTTCCTATAGAATGATCTTTAGAAGATAGAATTAGTATAAATAAGAGTAGGAGTCATGAGAAGTTTTGTCTTGAGTATTATTGTAATAAAGCACTACTCTGATAAAGGCTTCCCCCTTGAAGAGGCAAGTGAACATTTTTTCCTATCAATAAAGGTATTATTTTGGTGTTGTGGTTTCATATATTGTGTTGTTTTGTTGTTATTCTCTACAAGATTTTTTTTTTCGGCTATTATAATAGATCTGGTACGTTACTAGTGGTATCATAGCACTTTCCTTGGTAGAAAATTGTGGGTTTTTTTTTTTTTTTTATGGCAGAGATGTATTCTGACGTCTTAAATCTATAGAGATATGTTGTTCAACACATAAATATGCAGTCAAGGAATCATACATGTAGGAACTACAAGTGGTACTTAAGCGCACATTGTTGGCCAACCTTGTAACCCATTTTGGTACCCCTTCGAGTGGTATCACATCAGAAAACACATGTATATGGATCAACCTAGATATCCTAAATCCATCCATAGATAAACCAATCAGTCTCCTAGCTACTATATTTCCACGAGAACAACACTCTAAAAGATACTCTTTAGTGCCTGCGTAGTCGAGTAGTACGACTAAGGGAATGGTCTAGCCTCCTTAGTTGGTGCCCTAAGATATTGGGTCAAATATTATTATTGGACCTTCCATGTAAATCAAAGAGATATAACTTAGGGTAAACTATTTTCTGTAGAAACCCTACAAAAAAACCTAACCCTGGGGACTCAAACAACATCGAAAGGGAACAAACAAGATATATCCTATTGATATTTTGGGCATTTCGACGTTGCTTTTTCCTATTAATAATTTAGGCATTCTGACAGTGCAATATTCTTCAGATTGAAGTATAAATCCTCTGGAGTAAAAAAAAATATTTTGAGGCCTACCTACACCCTTATTTGATACCTATCCCATTGGACTTGTCTTTTCATCATGATTGCAGTATTCCCTATCAATTTTTATCCTTTTTTTCTCGTGTCCCCAACCCCCTTCCGACACCCCTACTTGGGACCTATTCTAATTCCATTGGAATCCTCTTTTTTTCCTCATCGTGGTGCTACCTATCATTTCCTAGCCTTCTTTTTCCATGGACCCACCCTCCCTTTTCACCCACCTTTATTTCCCACCTCTTCCTTTGTTTTCCCCTCACCATGGCCAACAATAGCAACCAAGACCTTGAAAACCTCATATCTAATCACATTGAGTAAAAACTGGACTACCTAAAAGAGGAACTAAAGAAGGACATCAATTCCCACCTTGCCAGCCAACTTGAATCCCACCTTGAGTCTCATCTTGACTTATTTTCTGCCAAGGTCCTAGAAAAACTACCCATTTTTGGAATCCCTTCCTCATTTGACCAACCTTCTAACCTCGAAGGTACTGCTTCCTCCAATTCCTAGAAGTTTTAGTCCAACCATTTTCATCGTGATCTACATATTCCAAGAGTAGAGGTGAACATACTTGATGGCTTGGATCCCATTGGTTGGGTCACTCAAATGGAACACTACTTCTCCTTGCATGGCATCATTGATGACTTGGAAAGACTCTGTTACGATGTTCTCTATTGGACCCTGAATGCTGGCAATGGTGGAATTGGCATCAAATGTCACGCCAAGAAGCTCAAAAAGACAAGTGAACTAAATTCTAACCCAAGCTATGGTTGTAAAACAAAGACTTTGAACTGAATCAAGAAACCCTAAGAAGTATAAACCTCAATCAGAAAAGAGTTTGGCTTCCTCTTTTCAAAATATTTCCTGAACGAGAGAGGATGTTGTTGCTTCATCAACTTGCGTATGTATGTGGGTTGTTTACTGAGAAGAGCATGTATGTACATGGGCTGACTCAAGGAAGGTCGCGTACACCTATGCATTTGTTTAAAAAATAAAGAAACAAACAATCTTATAGGGAAGGGAGAAATGGTATGGCACCTGAAGGTGACTATAATCCCTTGAAAGAATCAGAAAATTCAACAGAAACTCGAAAGGCATAAAAACCAATCAAACAACCAAAAATACCCTAAAAAACCCTAGAGGCATCCCCAATATGGTTGTCAGTTCTGCTAGGGGGAAAAACCCCCCTATGACTATACCAGGGTTCAAAATGTAGGTAGATCAATTAACTGTCTAAAAGTCAATTAATTCTCTATACTACCCCAAACATACCAAAACTCATATGAAGAATGCAAGAAAAAGGAGATCGAGTAACTATACCTCTAATCCCATGTCTAGTGATGACCTCCTCGCGCTTGGAAGTTTCATTGACTGCACGCCTCTTCCCAGGGATGACCTGCATCCAAAGATTGAAAAATAG
Source organism: Picea engelmannii (assembly GCA_009831015.1). Taxonomy (NCBI): domain Eukaryota; kingdom Viridiplantae; phylum Streptophyta; class Pinopsida; order Pinales; family Pinaceae; genus Picea; species Picea engelmannii. Next base: position 309,595 of record ML794004.1, read on the forward strand.
AAAACTACAAGCATGTTATTCCATACATAAGTTAGGGTTAGATGTTATAATGTGAAAACATAAATAAAAAAAAATTATTCAAGACACCATAATTTGGGCAGGAAAAGCAATTCTTTTATTAATAACACAATGATTATACCTTTACAATCAAAGTCAGCTACCGTTCCACAAACCTGGTCTGGGATCCTCTTTCCCAAGATCCAAGAGCACCTTTGTATAAACTTCTCCTCTCAACCTTCTGATCTCTTCTTGGGAAGTGCATGGGTTAAATGGAGGGAGACAGGGCTAATGAGGGAATGCTGAGGCAATTCTCACAAAAGGGATGCAATATCTTGGGCAAGGAGGGGAAGTGAAATTGGACAGATTTTCACTGTTCTTATGCTTAGATGTGAATTGAAACCCCAACACCTCATTTTATATGACAAAGGGATGGTTATTCGGTTGGGTGATGATCTATAATAGGTGGATTAGTTAGGAAACTACCCAATTTCCCCTAATCTCAACGAATTCCTTGCAACTTTTGCAAGTATACACGGCTTGTAATGGTACAAAATGCATATGTATGTGATTTGTAGTGGTGCAACATGCATATGTACGTGGGTAGTAATGGTGCAGGGCACATACATCTTAAAAAAATGGTTTTAAGAAGAGAAACTCAACAATGTGTTGGAAAAAAACGCAAGTAAGAGGGCCAAGGCCATGTATGCATGTGTAGAGAAATTTAGGGTTATAACATTCATGGCCATCTCTGATGATGTTGCTGAAGAAGATATCAAGGATTCTTCTGCAGTCAATCTACCTGATCAATATCCTTTCACTTTGTTATCCGATCCACCATAAGTTGAACTAGTCATTTCATTGAATGCACTCACTATCTTCTCTACTCGCCAAACCCTCAAGCTAATTGGCTACATTAAAAAATTGAAGGTCATCATCCTATTCGATAGTGGTAACACTCACACTTTCATGGATTGACACATTGCTCAAGAATCCCATTGCTACATCCATGCAGTGAAGAATTTTTAAGTCATGATTTCCAATGGAGGCTCCATGAAATGTGTGGGACGTTGTGAAAATATGTGTCTCCAAATTGGCCAGTACAACCTGAAATCTCATATGTTCACTATCAACATTGGTGTTTGTGACATTGTGTTATGTGAAGAATGGTTATGCACTCCCAGTCCCATCCTAATGTATTTTAAGGAATTGACCATGCAATTTCAATAGGATGACCAATAGTATAAGTTCCAATGCATCACAACAGGCTCCCCTAAGATCATCAGTTCTGATTGCATGGAAACTCTCCTAAAAAAAGGTCATTCTGGCATTATTTTCCAACTCAATTCCATTTAAGCTGTTGAGACACCATTTGCGTATCCTGACCTCCAATCTATACTTTCCAAACACCAAACTATTTTTTCCACTCCCCACGGTATTCCCCCTTCCCGCAGTGTTCATGATCATTCCATTCCTCTAGTTTCTGGAAGTCTTCCTCCCAATGTCTACCCATATAGTCATCCCTTTTCCCAAAAGAATGAAATTGAGAAAATTGTTCAATAATTTCTTGATGCAGGTGTCATTTTCCATAGTACCATGCCCTATTCTTCTCCTGTGGTCATGGTCCTCAAAAAAGAAGGAATGTGGCACATGTGTCTGGATTTTTTCTCTCTCAAGAAACTCACCATCAAATACAAGTTTCCCATTCTTGTCATTGATGATCTATTTGATGAATTGAGTGGTGCTCACTACTTTACTATACTTGATCTTTGTTTTGGTTACCAACAGATACGTATGAAAGAGGTTGACATTCCTAAGATGACCTTTCAAACTCATGAGGGACACTATGAGTTTTGGTCATGCCCTTTGGCCTGTGTAATTTCCCCTCCACTTTCCAAAGTCTCAAGAATTGTGTCTTCTGTCCTTTTATAATCCATTTTGTCTTAGTTTTCTTTGATGATATTATCATCTATAGTAAAACATTGACAACCCATATTTCCCATGTGGATCAAGTTCTCCATCTCCTTTCTCATCACCAAGTTTTCCTCAAACAATCTAAATGTGCATTTGGATCCTCAGAAGTGGAGTATTTGGGTCATATTGTTGGAAAGGATGGTGTTAGGGTGGATCCTAAAAAAAATGAATCTATGTTGGATTGACATCGCCCCAAAACTCTTAATATCTTGCATGGTTTTATGGGTTTAACAAGATATTAACGCAAATTTGTTAATAATTATGGAAAAATTGCAACACCCCTTGCTTCTCTCCTTAAAAATAATGCTTTTAGTTGGACTCTTGTAGATGATAAATCCTTCCATGCTTTTAAAGAGACTATGTGCACCACTCATGTCTTGTCCCTTCCCGACTTCAAAAATACTTTTGTACTGGAATGTGAAGCATCTAGGGAAGGAATTGGTGCAACTCTCATGCAAGAAGGACAGTCGGTGGCCTTCACCAGAAAAAAAAATTTGGAGCACCGTTTGGGCCAATCAATCTATGAAAAGGAAATGTTGGCTATTATGCATGTTGTGGATCTATGTCATCCTTATCTATTGGTCCAAGGATTCCAAATTAAAATCGATCATCAAAGCCTCAAGCATTTTCCGGAACAACGAATTTCCTCCCTAGAGCAACAAAAATGGGTCACCAAGCTATTTGGATATCATTACAATATCATTTAAAAGAAGGGAAAATAAAATGTGGTTGTTGACACTCTTTCCCAAAAGAATGAATATGAAGGATCCCTTTTTTCTCTCTCCAATATCTCATCCAAGATTCGTGAGCTATTCAAGAATTTGTTTGACTTTTATACCTTCTTTCTAAGGTCAACAATTTCAGCTTCTAACTTACAACATGACTCTTCCTTTTCATTTATTTCAATCTTCAATAGTTCCTCTATTGTTTTGGCTTCTTCAATTTGG
>ML794005.1:69163-85638 GCA_009831015.1 Picea engelmannii
TCTGGCATGGAGGATCCATTCGAGGGTTGTGATTCTATTGTAATGTAGGTTTGATTACAGTATTGTTGTGACCAGTTTTAGTCAGCTTCTTTGTTACCTTATTTCCCCTGATGATGAAAGGCTCGGGCATGGAGGATCCAGTCGAGTTGTTGTATTTGCATGGTAATGTAGGCTTGATTATTATGTTGTTGTGACATATTTCAGTGTCTGAAAATTGAGTTCAAGAGTGCTCTTGAGCATGATTTTTTCTTCACCAAGTTTCTTGAAGGCCAATTCCCATAGAAGTCTTGTTCACCTCTCTCACTAAGTCTTCCTTCTACTCACACTTAAACTCAAATCATTGATTGAAGTTAATGAGGACCTCATTTCCCTATGAATTGCTTGTCCATTTTATGTGTTAAAATCATTCTTGTATTGAGTTTTGTCCATTTGACCTCCACTCATAAAACCAACATCCACCAAACATTATGATGGGTACTAGGCTTATCCTCTTGCAATCTGAGGGTGACTCTTAATGCTAACAATTCCCATTCATGCCCCCCAAACCATTGTGCCCCCATGGTTTTGGCTTGCTTAAGTGTTTTTAATTAACTAAGTCATGAGTTGTACTAGTTGTTTCTGTCCATTAACTAAACCCTCTAGGATATACATGGCCCTTTCCTCATTATTGTTGTCCTCCACGTCTCCCTCTTGTTATGGATCTAGTTGGTCCACTCCTTCTTCTAAGTGAAATATGTTTTATGCTCCTCTATACCTTCTTCTTTGATATGTAATGTGTGTTTCGTCCCTCAAAATCATCAAATCACCATGTAATGTTCAAGTTGGTAGGAAAACTAGCTTTTATACCACTGTAAAATCCCCACTAATTATTTTTGGATTTTTAGTCAATTTATAGTGTAGTCATTTCATCAAGCACCTTGTTGTATAGTTGATCCAGATTTTATCAGAAGAATGAAATGAATACATATTATTAACAAGTGCTTAACACAAAATAACAGAGACACAATAAAGCTGGTTTTCTATTCAATAAAGAAATAAGCTGGAAACAGTAAAATGCAGCGAAAACAAGCTTGTTGGAATGGTGATGACTTATCTCTGAGAAGAGATGTGACGGTTGCACTCATTCGCGAGAATATGATTACAATGATTCTCTCAAGGCCTTTTTACAATAAACAAGAGTTTCAAAAAAACCCTAAACATCCAAAAACCTAACCCTAGGAGATGAAGCGCCAAAAGTCATGTGGGCCCCGTTTGGGTAAGTCAGTACATCAACTTCTTGAGGTCGTAACTTTTGCATACAATATTTGTTTTAGGTGTATGATAGCCCATTGGAAATATCTATCCGAGGACCACAACAGTTGCACAAACAACATACCCCAAAAAACATCGTTTAGGGCCTCAAAACGACTCCGGAAGTTCAGGACCCAAAAAACTGTGAAAAATAGTAAATTATCAAAATTGCTAGAAAGTTGTTTTGAGCTAGCTGGAAACGGTGGGTGGCCACTGATATCCACCTGGATCAATCCTCCCTCCTTAGGAATAAATGGTCTCCATTGCATTGATTTCCCCCATCAGATGAGGAAATTTCTGTTGAATTTGGCCCCGAGTGAGCCACTTGCCTTGGTGCAGGAGTTGCCCTTCTTTGATGACTCGATACAATTGGATCCTTTGTTGTCGAGTGCCCTTGATCTATGTGTCCACAATATGATCATTGGATGCCTTTTGTATATAGTCAGGGTTGATATATGTTGGTTTCATTTGTTCTGCTACGTCTGAGGTGTCCAATAATGGTGGGAAATAAGGCCGAAGGAGGTCCACGTTGAACACTAGGTGCAGGACAAGGAAAGGAGGAATGTTGAGCTCAAAAGAATTATCCCCCATGGACTTGGTGATAGTGTAAGGCCCATAATGGAGTGGGCGAAGCTTTCTATGGGGTCCTGTAAGGCATTCTTTCTACAAGTGCAACCAAACTTTGTCACCCACCTAAAACTTATGTGGCACACGATGTTGATCATGGAGTTGTTTGTACTTTTCATTGGACTTTTGTAGGATATCCTGAACCTGTTAGTGGATGCGATGGATCCACTCAATGAACCGGGTGGCTTTGTCAGCTTCATTTGGAGCAATATATGATTCGGTCGAGGTGACCGCAAGGGGAACTGCAACATCTATGGGACCCAATGGTTGGAATCCCAACCCCACCTGAAAGAGGTTGTGTCCAATTGAGCTATGCAGGGCTTGGTTGTAGCTATGCTGGACATAAGGACAGCTCTCATCCCATGTGCGGGGGTGCTTTGAATTATACATGCAAAGGATATGCACAAACATTTGATTTACAACCTCGGTTTGGCCATCTATCTCGGGGTAGAAGGCCGTGGATTTGGTGATCTTGGTGTCTAGCAATGACCAAAGGCTGGACCAGAATGTGCTGAGAAATCGACTATCCTGATCTGAGATAATGGTTTGTGGGATTCCAAAATGTACCTAGACTTGTTCAAAAAATATCTTGGTAGTGGCCTCTGTTGTGATGCTCTTCTTGCAGGAAACCATAATCGCCATCTTAGAAAAGAGATCAAAAACCACAAAAACAAAGTCATTTCCTCGCTTAGTGGATGGAAGGCCCGACATGTAGTCCATTGAGATGGATTCCCATGGCCTGTAAGGAGTAGGAAGAGGGGTGTACAGGCCTTTATTCTTAGTGTTCAGTTTGGCAATAGCGCAGGCAGTGCAGGACCCCATACACTTGCTGACCTCCTGTCGAAGTTTCGGCCAGTAGAAAAGTTTTTGTAGCATCGCCACTTTATTTTCGACACAAAAGTGTCCTGCCACCCAACTGTAGTGGGATTCCTAGATCATCTTCACTCGCTCACTTAATGGAACACAGATATGGACCAGACGACACAACAACCCATCCTAAAGATGGAAATTATCAACAACTGCGTTTGCACCCAACATTTGGTAGGTGGTGGCGAAGTCAGGGTCTCTCTCATAGTGTTGGGGCCATCCAGAGGTCTCATGGCCACAAGATTCTAGCACCGTGGTGAGTGTCGCGACTAGTGGTATATTGAGGCAATCAATAACGTGATTGGTGCTTCCTGTTTTATACTTAATGTTGAGGTGGAATTGATGCAAGTATGTGGACCACTTTTGATGGTGGTCATTCTGCAATTTTCCTTGTGTCTGCATGAACTGTAGTGGCTTATGATCAGTGTGGATGATTGTCTCCTTTCTAAGAATTTAATGTCTCCACTGGCGACATGCTTTCACAATGGATTACATTTCTTTGTCGTAAGTAGGGTACTTACAGACAGTATCTGACAGTGTCTCACTATGATAGGCCACGGGGTGGTCATGTTGAGTGAGAACGGTGCCCACAACATAGTCTAAAGCATCTATCTCGATCTCAAAGGGATGTTGCAGGTATGGTAGTGAAAGTACTAAGGCTGAGCACAAGCGTTGCTTCAAATCATTGAACGCTTATTTTTGGGATCGCCCCCACGCAAATTTCTCCTTACCACCACCCCTATTTATTTGGCTGAGGGCCCATGCAATATGGGAGAATCCCAGCATGAACCTGCGGTAAAAATTGGCAAGGCCCAAGAAGCTCCAAAGCTCAGTGAGTGTGGTAGGGGCTGGCCAGTCACGGGTGACTTGGATCTTGGTTGGATCCACATGTATGCCATGTTGATCAATGATGTAGCCTAGGTAATGGACCCTGTTCATGCCGAAGGAGCATTTTTCCAGGTTGGCGTATAGCTTGTACTATCGCGAGGTGTGTAGAACCTGTTGAATATGTTGCAAGTGTCTGGCCCAATTCTTGTTGTAAATTAGAATGTCATCCAGATACACCACTAAAAAAGTACTGGTGAATGGTCGTAGGATATCGCCCATCATCCTCATGAAAGTGGCTAGAGAATTTGTCAAACCAAAGGGCATGACCAACCATTCAAAAGGCCTTCCTTTGACTTGAAGGTGGTCTTCCATACATCCGTATGTTCTATTGGGACCTGGTGGTAGCCAGACTTCAGATCAATCTTACTAAAGTATTTGGCCCCCATAAGTTGATCAAGGAGGTCGTTGATTCAGGGAATCGGGTACCGATTTCTGACCGTGATTTTATTCAAAGCCTGGTAATCAATATAGAGTTGCCAGGTTCCATATTTCTTTTGTACTAGCACAATTGGGCTCCCGCAAGGTGATGAGATGGGACGAATGTGCCCCTTGTGGAGAATTTCTTGGATTTGTCACTTGATCTCCTCATTCTCTAACAAAGATCGACGATAGACTGTCGCATTGGGCAGCGGTTTGTCGGGGGTCAGATCGATGGGGTGCTTGACCTGGCAGTGTAGAGGTACCCCTATAGGTGAGGAGAAGATATCCGAGTATTCTTCCACAACCTTATCTACTTGATTCTGCTGTGTGGAGAGGTCGGCCACAAAGACCCTAGATGTGGTTGTGATCTTTCTCTTATTCTGAGAGTGAATCATGAAGAATACAAACTTCCCCGTCTGAGAGATGACCTTCCTACATTTCTTAGCAGAGATCAAGGAAATAACACTAGGTGGGACTGCCTCGGGTATCCTGTATAATTTCCTATTCAAAGTAATAATAACACTACGATGCCTAGACTCATATACAACATGAAGTTTTCATAAATAAGGTTGGCCCAAAAGAACATCACAAACTTCAAGGGGAGCAACATCACACAATACCTCATCTTTGAAGGGCTTGATGTCGTATGACAGTTGGCACTGTTGGCTGACACGGAGATCGCTTCCTTGGCGAAGCCATCTAATGGTGTAGGGTTGTAGGTGCGATGTTGTTGGTAGGGCTAGCCGCTTGACGACCTCTACTGAGATGAGGTTCTTTTGGCTACCGCTATTAACGATGAAGTGCAGTGGGGTGCCTTTTACCCACATCTGTGAATGGAAGAGGGGATCTCCTTCTTCTGGCTCATCTGGTTCACCAGGCTGGAGTTTGGTGGTATCAACGGTGGCACTAGGTTCCACATCAATGATCCATATTCCCCTTTCTGGTTCTGGATCAGAGTTAGAATCTACATCTGATTCAGAGGCTTTCACTTCGGCCACCAATGACTGCTTTGAGCAGAAGTCAACAGTGTTATGCCAAGGGCTCTTATGGAAGTCACACCACTTACCGGTGTCTTTCTTTGTCTTTCTCGTGTCCTTCTTTTCTTGCGGCTTGGACTGGTTGTCTTGATACTATCCATATTTGATCTATCCTTTGTTCTGTGGGTTGGGACCGCCCTTTCCTGGATTTTGTTGTGTCTTTTGTTTGAGCTTCTACTCGATTTTGACGACATATCTGTAGGTTGCGCCCAAGGATGAGATGTCCAAAAATTCCATTTTAGTCTGGATGTATATATGCAGATCACTGTGATACTTGATCACCATATGTCACTCTGAATATTTGATACCCATCTTGGTGCCCAAGGTATGGAAACATTTGTGAAATCTGGCACTGCTTGGTCTCTTTCTTGTCACAGTGTGGTCCATTTGGTATATAGGTCATCATAACTTCCGACAGGGTAGTATTGTTCCTTAATAGCATCGCTGAAGGATTCCCAGGTGGTTGTGACTGAAAATAATGAGGGTTCCTCTATTTTCTTTTTCTCGGAGAATGTTTCCCACCAATCTTTAACATGGGGAATGACTTTGAGGAGTGCAAAAGTAATCTTTTCTCTATTCTAAATGTTATGGACAAAAAAATAACCTTCTAGTATATTCAACCACTTGTCCACAGCATCTGCATCTACCTAACCTTCAAATATAGGAATATCGAAGTTTATTTGTACCTTGAAGGGGGCAGCACCTCCGTTCGAAGAAGATGTGTTGCCTATTGGTAGCCACCGAAGGATTTGCACGAAACTATCCATCATATCGTTCCTCTGTTGCGTGAGGGATTCCTCAATCAACAGTTTGAAAGGATCTCCTGTCCCGTCATCTTTATTTTCTCCTGCCATGAGAGGTCTCTTGGGCGTGCGAGAGATTTTTTCCTCAAGAGAAACAAGCTCGAGACCCAAGTCTTTGTACTCCAACCTCGTTGGGGACATGCATTAAGATGACAAGGAGTAGACCGCTCTAATACCACTGATCCAGATTTTATGAGAAAAACAAAATGAATACAGATTATTAATAGGTTCTTAACACAAAATAACAGAGATACAGTAAAATTGTTTTTATGTTAGAAAAACAGGACCGCGGAGAAATAAAATAAAACAAATGCAGAAACAAAACATAGAAGACACACAATACAAGAGAGACACAAATTTACGTGGTTCACCCAGTGTGGGCTACATCCACCAGAGAAATTTCCAAGTCCTTCCTTTATTATTATCCAGCAAATGAAGGGATACAACCTACAGCAAAACCTGTTGTAACTTCCTCTTTTTTTTCTCACAGTCTCCTCTCTCAGAATACAATATTCACCATCAACCATAGCTGCAATACATTTCCCTCATAAAAGAGGGTTGCCTTCTAGGGAAAAAAAACCTAACATAATCTCTACCGTTAGATCTGCGACCTTATAATGAACGTTCTAGATTTACAATGAAATTACAATATACTTTTATAAGTAAATTTTTGCTTCGGGGGCTTCGCCCCCAAACCCCCCTGACCCCGCAGAGGGGGTACCCCCCCTCTGCACTCCCCCGTGTGGAAGAGTGTACATACTTCTGGGGTGTAAATAATTCATGGGGTATAAACACGACTGAAAGCAAGGACCTCTGAATCAGGAAGATAATCAGGCTCCACAACCAACATTCTATTCAATAAAGAAATAAGATGGAAACTGTAAAATGCAGCGGAAACAAGTTTGTTGGAATGGTGGTGTCTTATCTCTAAGAAGATATGTGACGGTTGCACTCATTTGCAAGAAGATGATTACAATGAGGATCTCAAGGCCTTTTTACAATAAACAAGAGTTTCAAAAAAACCCTAAACATCCAAAAACCTAACCCTAGGAGATGAAGCGCCAAAAGTCATGTGGGGCCCATTTGGGTAAGTCAGTACATCAACTTCCCAGGGTCGTAACATTTTCATACGATCTTTGCTTTAGTCGTATGATAGTCCATTGGAAATATATATCCAAGGAATACAACAGTTGCACAAACAACCTACCCTAAAAAACACCATTTAGGGCCTCAAAACAACTCTGGAAGTTTAGGACCCGAAAAAATGTTAAAAATAGTAAATTATCAAAATTGCTAGAAAGTTGTTTTGAGCTAGCTAGAAAAGGTGGGTGGCCACCGATATCCACCTAGATCAATAGTGTTATTGGATGTTTTCTTGTGTAGAAGTTCAAGAAAAGTTTGCAACCCTCCAGGGATGATTTTAAGGATTGAAATTTATTTTAAAATGTAGAAACCTTGGTGAATCTTACTAATCCTTCATATGCCAACTATAAATGATTGGCGATATTTTTGTAAAAATATTCAAATTTCTAAGGATTTTATATAGTTTCTATAAAATTTTGGCGATATTTAAGGTAAAATAATTTTATCCTATAGAATTTGGGCGAATCATTTTTAAAATAGCGAATCTCGTTTTTGGAAAAGCCATGGAAAATTAGCCCATGAGCAAAATTTAGCCCCTAAACTCATCCCTGCAACCCTCTTTTGAAAATACACTTGACACCTAATATATATATCTATGACAACAACTAAAATATCAAATACGTATTCCAACATGGGATTTACAATGAAATACCGGTACTACAACTTAAAACCTTTATTGCATTAACTTCTGTAACAACTAATATAACTTATTTAACAACTGATATACATTGAAAGACTCAACAAACAGTGAAATAAAAAAATATTATGAACTTGATATATTGTTTGTGGGGTGTCTCTGCAATTTTTTAGATGAATGTGTTTGAAGTTGACTATCAAATATGTCCACAGCTTAGCAGTTAATACCCACAAGATGACAATATTGTGTTGCAATACAAATCGACTCTTTCTTCTATCAAATGGGTCTCTTCACCATAAGTTTTATGAAACGGTAAAAAAAAAACAATTATGGAAAGAAAATCACCCCCAAACAAAAGTATTATTGGTCCTTAGTTGAATTAATATGCCCCCAAAAAAAAAATATTTGTCCCACCTCAAAGGAGAGCACCCAATCTCAAGGAAATACACCCAACAAGGAGGTATCTTTATTTCTTCAGCAAACTCAACTTCCAACTGAAGAATTCAACCCCAAATCAAGGTAATTCTTCCCCCAAATAGACAGCTCAGCCAAAAAATAGAGAAAACCCATCCCAATGAGAAATACGACCGACCAATAGGGGAAAATTGACCATTACACCAATGAGATTTGAATGATCTTCTCCCAATGAATATCTAGGGTGGATGGTCTCACCACCAAAACCAATTTGTATCTATAGGTTTTTTCGTCCCAAGAGCCCAAGCTACAAGAGCTATCTCAATTTTGTTTTTTAGAAAAATACAATGCATAATGAGAGAGGGCACCCTCGTTCTCCTTGTATTTCCTCGTTGACCCTTTTCATACCTATTAGCACTATGTAATTTTCCCAAGGCTGTGATGGCAGTCAAAGAGGTAACATCAAAACCACTTAGAGTCAGGTATCTAGCCCTCCGAGACTCAGAGAGGGATCTCTCTGTTTGATATATATTTGTTGGAATATGATATTAGGCTAGCTATGAAGAATAGGATAAGTTTCTGAGTTGGGTAGGTGCAGAGAAGAGGAACCATGGGAAATGGAGTCGCAATCTGAGATTTAATCAAAAACAAATCCTACAGACATCCTTACAGGGAAAGGTAGGAAAATCATTGGATTCTTCGTAAGCTTGGGGTATGGTAGAGGGGGAAAAATGTTGAGAGGTCAAATTAAAGACAGAGCAACAAAGAATTCTTCATTAAACTTTTAGTGGAAAACATTGACATTGCTTTAAACTGGGAACAAGGTGTTTTTACACAAATCCTAATCTTAAATATCTTTGAGACAATGGAGAAGACAAACATATATGATAACAAAGGAAAACAAAATTACAATGAGAAAAAACTTCACCAATGAATTTGACACAAGAATCATGTAACTACGGCAACTGTATTATTGAATTGATGAAAAATACAGGAGACTTTGTGAGCTATTTACAAAAACTAAATCATGGTCTCTTCTCCTCTTCACATTTGATTCCATACAATATATAAACAAGACTCTCCTCAGGTTCCCGAGGTCAAATTCAACCACCTCGGCCAAAAATAGCAAGAAATCCCCAAAAATCTGGAACTGTCCACCATGAAAGATGGGCCTAATTTCTGCAAACAAGGGGTCTGAACAGACATATGTTTCTCTTCAACGCTGACACCTGGGAAAAAACTAAAGAAGGTTATTGTATATGGGAATTTTCTCTACAAAAACCTCCTTCTGTTTCTCCAAATTCGCCTCCCGCTCGCCGTAACAACTCCCGCAAAATCAGGACTATAACGGAAAAATGAGAAACTAAAAAAATGGGCCTCGAAGATGGCTTTGATTCTCCCTGCTCATGGAACCTGTGCCAAAACCTCTCTCAGATTTTTTTTCTTCAGCCCGTGCTGAGAAAAAACCTCTCTCGGATTTCGAAAATCCGTCTTCATTTGCCCATAAACGCCTCCGGAAAAATATTGGTCAAGACTGGCAATTTTGAGTTTTGGGGGGAGGGCGGTTTTGAGTTTTTGGGGAGTGGTATTCTGGACCCCCCTGAGGTGGTAAACGTTTTTATGGGGGGTATCCGCTGTCCTATGGGGCTGACACCTATCTAAGGGTGGTTTAATAAAAACAACCATTCCGGACCCCCCTCTCGTTAAACTTCAGATGGAGAGGGGGGGTACGGAAAATTTCATACCAGTTGATTTGATTTTATGTGGGACGTGATGTGATGAATGTACGGGGGGTAGAATTAGGGTAGTGTATTATTTTTTTAATTTTTGTTTCTAATTATATGTTTTATTTTTTATTTAGTTTTTGTTTATTGTTTTATGTTTGTTTTTTGTTTTTTTATGTTTATTATATGTTTTGTTTTGTTTTGTTTTATATTTTATATGTTTTATATTGTTTTTATTATTATGTGTGGTTTTTTTGTGTTTTTTATATTATTTATTAATTTGTTTTATTTAATCTTAAAAAACTAACCTAGTTACTAAATTAAATTAATTAATAATTAATTAATTAATTAATAGTTAGTCTAACCATTATTTTATTTTAAATTATCTTGTCAAAACAAGTTTGTTAGGCTAACAAGTATTAGAGAATGTCACTAACCCTTTAACATTATTTGTTCATTATCCTAAGTTCATTTATTCATGGATGGAAGGCGAGTGAGGCGTACTCAATGGGTTGAAAAGACAAGGGAGTGAGGGCGCGGCAGAGGATGAAGGATGCAACAGGCTGATGGAGGATCGGGCAAAATGGATGGAGGGGAAAAAAAAGGGGGGTCAACCGAGCCAAAAGTCTTCATCACAGGGGAAATGCCAAATCCACAGTCAAAGATTCGAGTTGCCTATAATTATAGGACCCCAACATAGGATCCACCTAGGGATGGAAGCTCTTTCAAGAGGTGTCAAGAACCATTGAACTCTGAACATGCAGACTGGTGCTTTATTCTTTGGGCCAGTGAGTCACTGCATCTACAATCTTCGAACTAGCTCAGATTTGACTGGACAGTGAACTAGATACTATCAAATGCAAACTCTGTTGGAAATCATACAACACTAAAAATATGATCAAATGACTGAGCTTATTCAAAACTGCTACCTAGCCTACACTACTAACAATTTCATCATTCTAAATGATACAATAATGCCAGTGCAGCCAGTCAAGCAACTGCTCTACTAGCTCTACTCTTTAAATGTTTTTACTAAATATCAGAAATAGAACTTGCATAGGCATCATGAAATGATTTCCATCCTCGTTTTCATTACAAAGAGCTTGATAAACATGACATATAACAAAAAATATGGGAATGCATTGTTGCTCTGTGATGAACAATTTCTCCATATAAATATTCACCGGATCAAGATAGACTTGACCTATTACTGGATATTCAAATTTAACCAACTCAACTTCATGATTTGATGTTGTAGTTGTGTTATTTGCATCCTCATGCACTTCCTGACATGGCTGCAATGTTTCTGATGGGTTTTGTAATGTGACTTCTGCTGAAAAAGAAAATGAAGTTGTCTACCTGATCATGTCAATATCATAACATCTTTTTATCCCATAGCTGGATAATGGAAAATGACTTTGACAACACCAGTCATCTAATACATCAGATATTGGATCCTGTAGAAATTGAACTGACTGTTGCATTGGTTCCAATGAAACTTCTTTATTTTCTGTGTATTTATCCTTTAGCATATACTCAAGATTCTTTTTCAAAAACTTAAATGAATTAAAGTATAATGGTACAGAGTTATTTTGGATTAACTCATAATTTGCCTCAGGCTTTAATCTATCATCTGAAATTTGAAAATCAAAGTAGGTAAAGGGATGCAACTCTGGATTTAGAACAACCTCCACATCATCAATGACATCTTCACCTAGTTGATCAGAAAATTCTCCCTCTCTACTATTGACAACTTGCTTACAATTTCCTCTCAAAAATTGAAAAGAAGAGAAACATAAGGGCAAAGATTTTTCCCTTATTCTGAAATTTTCTGCCTCTTCCTCATCACTATCATGACTGTTGTGAAAGGGTTGATTGTCATATCTGAACTGTAAATGATCTTTTTCCTACCAACGACATGCTATTGATTGCTTTGAACAATCGACATCTATTTCAGAATCATGATCATCATCATACTGATCACAATTGGGTAGATTATCCCAGTAAGAAAAGTCATCAAACATGCACATCATATCAACTGATGGCTCTTCAAAAAGATGAGTTGGAACTTCATCTTTGACTATGTTATGAATTGAATACATGAAAGAATAATTATCCAAACCATCGTACTAAGGATGAGCAGCAAAATGTTTGGGAACAATGACCTTTTCTTTCTCTGAAATCAATTGAACATGATGTCTTTGTATATCTGTTAGGACCCTATAATGTACCTTTTTGTTCATACTTTTTGCTATCATTACATCCTTTTCCCACTCAAATTTAAGCTTACATTATCACCTTAACCTATATTTCCAAAGGTATATAACGTTTTTTATCTTTGCTATATGTTTAATTTGTTTTACATGTAATTTTACATTACTCTCATACTTAACCATCGATCAGAAACATATAGTTGTTGAAACCATTTGAACTGCAAATTATTGTTGTTTCTTAAAGACCCGTTGTTGAAACAGTCAACAACACGCAAATCCCATTGCTGAAACAATCCATGATCTGTGATGCTGGAACAACAATTCACACAACAGTAACAAGAAGGAGTTGTTACATTGGCTGCAACAGCCGCACCTTAAGCCAACACCAACCATCGCTGCTGCTTGAAGACCAAGTTGCTGAAACAGTCAGAACATAAATCTCGTTGCTGAAACAGTCTGTGATTTGCGATGCTAAAACAGTATACAACAACAGTAACAAGAAGATAAATAAAGAAGTTGTTACACTAGCCGCAACAGCTACACCTCAACCCAACACCATTCCAACTATTGTAATAGCATTTTGCTACGGGAGATCAGAATATCCTATTCCAGCATAGAAGATTAGATCTGACTAAGAATAGGATCTGTATGTGCACATGTAATTTGATGATCAATTGTATTGAGAGGATTCTCCTCTTTAAATAAGGGGAAATCATCATTAGAAAGGAGATAATCCTTTTTGGCTAGAAAAGAATTACAGAGAAGGACGCATTCACTTTGGATATCGTAACATGATACAATTGATAGATGAATAAAAGATTATTCTGATCATTTCTTCTTAGTTCCTTCCATTCCTGAGGAATCTTGTGAGAAGGGAGGGCCCACCTTCTTCACAAAATTCACCCATTAGTTATGTAGTGTGTTAGTATTATTTTTGTTCACACCTTGATTAATCTCTGTTTTGTTGAAACTCTACTTTACTGAACTCTGTTTTGCTGAGACTCTGCTTTACTGATTGTTACATTGTTTTCATACAATTCATGCTTGGGTAACTGTTAATCATTCTGATTGGTAATTCTGCTTGATGAATTTATGAAAGTGTGATAATCAGAGACAGGTGTTGAAGATTCCTGCTTGGGGAATAGGGTCATGTTCTCTGTTATGAGATAGTTAGCCTTCAGTACATGTCAATCATTTTGATTAGTAATGAGTTCATAAAAGTGTGATAGTCAGAAACAAGTGTTGAAGATTCCTGCTTGGGGAATAGGGTCATGTTCTCTGTTACAGAATAGTTAGTCTTCCTTGCAGTATCCTGAAAGATTTCATTTCCTAGGTTGTTGTTTCTTAATGTAATCCAGGATTCTTCTGATAATTATTTCTTTAAATCTCGAACTCTGCAATAGATAGATTGCTTTTCTGTAATTCAAAGTAGAACTTCAGTCTGTTCAAGGCAAGGTGTGATTAATGTACTTTTACTACAACTCTAGATTGCTTTTGAGATTGAGCATATACAGTGTGTGATTGCCTTTGAAATAAATAGACTTCCCTAGGTTGACAATTTATGTAACACTTGATTGTTTAGTTAATAAGCAATTACAATGACCAACAGTTTGGTGTCGTTGCCAGGGAAGGAAATTATAGATTTCAAAAGAACTTATGTTCTTTTAGATATACAGATTGCATGAGAGGACGTGGAGACCCCAAAGAAACTGACCCTACAGGTGGCAGGGGCAGAGGAAGGCGAGGAAGAAAGACTTTTGTTGACGAGATTATATCAAAATCTGAATCTGTTTCTCCTTAGCGACCAAGCTCTCAAAAACCAAAATCTCAACCTTCCTTTCAAGCAAAATTTGAAACGGGGAAAGAGATTTGGAGTCCTGAGAAAGTTGAGAAACTAGCAGAAAACATTGAGGATCGAGCAAGTGCAGCAGGGGAACAAACAGAAGAAACCATGGATGAGTATAATGAAGAACTGCATCATGAAGAACAAACAGGTCCTGAAGGAGAGGTAAATGATGAAAACTCTTTTTCCACCTTAGGATTTCCTATTGGTGATCTTCCTAGAGGAGTAGCTCCCATGAAGAATATTCCACTCTCAGCTTTACCTAAATTTCGTGGTTTATCTTTAGAATATCCTGATGAATTCCTTTTCGAGTTTGACATATTATGCAGAAGTTATGATTACATTTCCAATGCTAAAAAATTGAAGCTATTTCCAACAACATTGAAAGGAAATGCATTAAGATGGTTCATGAGTCTTGGAGGTCATGTAATCACAACATGGGATCAAATGAAATAGAAATTCCTTCATAAATACCAAGACTATTGACGAACAAGAGAAAAAAGAGATGAACTATTCAAGATGATATAGAAAGAGGATGAAAATTTGGAGGACTTTGTGGAAAGGCTACAGTATAATCTACAAAGATCTAGTCACCCCGATGTAAATAAAGATATTCTTAAAACAATATTACTAAAAGGAGTAAGGGATGACTATCTAGATATGTTGAATATGCTTGGAAAAGGGGACATATCTAAAGAATCATATGATGAAATTGTTAACCTATGTAAAAGATGTTCAAGAGGAGCTGCAAGGAATAGATCAAACAGTAGGGATACCACATTTTCAAGAGTTCAAAAATCAGCCAGTGGAGGAGCAACAAGAGTCGAAATAGGCAATTTACTTGAGGGTTTTAAAACTAAAATGTTAATCTCTTTTGCTTCACAAATTGATACCTTGCAGATTCAAAAGAAACAAGCCGAAGTAGAAGTAGCTCTGTCCATATTTTGTTCCAAATGCAGAGATAAGCACCCACGAAGGGAATGCCCATTGGACAAAAATCCAATCTACACCATTTCTGATAAGGATCATGAAACTCAACAATGCCCTTCTTTACCAGGAATCAAGGCAGCATTACAACCAACTGATGAAGAAGTTGAAGTTGTCTATCTGTTGACACAGAGAAGGCAATGGCAGTCGCGGGGACAAGGTATGAATCCTAATATTCCATTTACATCTTCTAATCATTGGAATAACTATCTTTCTTTTAATCAAGCAAATTACCCTCCCTATAATCAAATGCAATACCCACCCCTCAATCAAATGAATTACCCACCCATGCAACAAACTAACCCTCCCTTTGTAGATCTAGCAATGTGGACTCCTTGGCCTCCACAACAACAACATTACCTTAACCAATGGAATCCAAATTGGAGAGGTCAACAACCCCCGTTCCCAAATCAATTACCTCAATCACAATTTCTGCAACCACTCTCCTTACCATCAGGTACTCCACCAAACAATCAAATGATGAGGCCCCAACTACCTATACAACCTAACCCTAACCCCAATAATAAGGCTGTGTAGTGCATTGATATTCAAAACCAGTCTATACTTTCTCTTTTCCCTAGTCAATGCAATGATATTCATTTACGAGCTGGGAAAGTAGTAGACCCTATCATTGATGATGTTACCTCTTATGATTCCAATAAAGAAGAAATAAAAAAGCATGATGTACCTGAAGAGGTACAATCATCCTCCAACACTGCTGCTAAAACAACAAAACCACCATTCCCTGAGCATTTAGCTTTGACTAAAACGCCTGAGCCAGCTGCTTTCAATATTCTAGGGGAATTACAAAATCTTTATGTCAAAATTCCACTATTACAAGCACTAAGAGACGTACCAATTTATGCCAGAACTATGTGAGACATTTGTGTTAAGAAACCCGATAGGAAAACTAAAGATCCCCTCACAGTTCATGTCATGGGTGATTTGTCTGCACTAATGTCGAGTAAATATCCCCCAGTTAAATATGGTGATCCTGGCCATCCTACCATCTCAGTGCAAATTGGAAAAACAATAATTCCTCAAGTCCTGGTAGACTTAGGCGCTGCTATCAATATTATGACTCTTGAAACCTCACAACTGTTACAACTGAAGAATGAAATCAGAGATACCCCAACCATTCTAGAATTAGCTAATCATTCTACAATCAAACTGGAAGGAGTCATTGAAGACCTAATCATCTCAGTTGAATCCTGGAATTATCCAACTGACTTTGTGGTATTACAACCTAAAACAAAGTTGGGGGTCCACCCTCTAATTTTGGGCAGGCCTTGGCTAGCTACAATAGATGCTTTTATCAGCTGTAGATCTGATTCAATGACAATTTCCAACAGATATGAGACTAAACATCTTACCCTCTACCCTCATGCTACACCCTTTATTAATAATGACAATTCTTTATGGGTGGACTTTGATGATCAATGTTAAGGTCCTAACCCGCACATAGGTAGATCAATGTATTCAGATGTAATAAAGGTCAATATTAATAAGGCCTTTCAATAAAATAGAATAAGGCAGATGTAAGAAGACCTAATAGAAGCTTCCACTTCTAGAAGGATCTTCC
>ML794005.1:120725-139736 GCA_009831015.1 Picea engelmannii
TTATTAATATTATATTTATTGTATTAATGTATAAATTAATTAATATACTTTACATTATACATTAATGTATATATTAATTAATACATTACATAATTAATGTATTATTCTATTAATAAGTTATTTTATATATTAATATAAATTAAGAGGTCACAGGTTCAAATCCAGAGGGAGTAGGGTATATATACCTTCGTAGACTTTACCAGTCAAATCGCTAGGCGGAGGGGGGTCCCTTGTCCCACAAACAAGGGGGTCTCATGCACCAAATTTGGTGTGTTGGCTTCGCCGTGACCTTAAAAATAGATTATTATTATTATTATTATTATTATTTAAATTTATACATTGCATTAATACAATACATCAATGTATCATTACATCATTAATGTATCATTTTATTACTCTATTAATATTTTTGCAATGTATTAATTAATAATGTATAAATTTATTAATTTATAATACATTACACTATTAATGTATCAATCAACTATATTATATATTAATGTAACGTAATACTTTAATTTATAGATTACACTTGTACATTATTATTATCTATTACATTAATAGATTTCATTAATTTATATACATTAATATAATATTAGTATAATAATTAATTAATACATTAATTATGTATTAATGTATTAATGGTGGTATGTTAGCCGTCAACTAGTAACAACCACATTAAGTAAAAAGTGGTGTCATTTTCCACTTTTTTTAATTAATGGTGCCCATCGGCGTATATCAACCACTTTTTACTTAATGTGGTTGTTGCTAGTTGTAAGTATAGATAGTTTACTTCAGTTACTATCTATGGATTACGAACGAAGTATTATAAATAGTTACTATCTATGGAGTATGAAGGAAATAGGATTGTATTAAGGAGAAGTATTCAGAGGATTTTCCCTTAACGCATTTCTTCACAAAAAAATATTAATACAATTTCATTAAAAAGGATTGATATATCTAAAAAAAAAATTATTAAAAAAAAATATTAATACCATTATTAATATTTTTGTTCAATATTTTTTATCTTTTTAAAATATAATATATAATTATTAATATAATTATATTAAAAGTGGTTGATATATATTAATACCAATATTCATATTCTTATTTAATGTTTTTTTATCTTTTTAAGATGAAGTGTGTAGCTATTAATATAATTGTACTAAAGGTGATTGAGATATGTGTAGCTATTAATACAATTGTGGTTGAGATGTGTGTAGCTATTAATACAATTGTACTATAGGTAGTTGATATACATAGATAGATTACATTATTTTACATACCATATTAGTGTTGGAAGGTAACAATAATAAATGAGAGTCAAGTATAGTATGTTATTCTTCAAATTTAATAAACATAGAATATAATATATAATATTTTAATTGATGTGATAATTTGAAGAATGAAAATTGTACTATATGTGGTTGATATACATAATAATATATAATATTTTAATTGATGTGATAATTTGAAGAATGAAAATTGTACTATATGTGGTTGATATACATAGATAGATTACATACCATATTAATGTTGGAAGGTAACAGTAATAAATGAGAGTCAAGTATAGTATGTTATTCTTCAAATTTAATAAACATAAAATATAATATTTTAATTGATGTGATAATTTGAAGAATGAAAATTGTACTATAGGTGGTTGATATACATAGATAGATTGCATACCATATTAATGTTGAAAAGTAACAATAATAAATGAGAGTCAAGTATAGTATGTTATTCTTCAAATTTAATAAACATAGAATATAATATTTTAATTGATTGATATACATGGATAGATTACATACCATATTAATGTTGGAAGGTAACAATAATAAATGAGAGTCAAGTATAGTATGTTATTCTTCAAATTTAATAAACATAGAATATAATATTTTAATTGATGTGATAATTTGAAGAATAAAAATACAAATGATTTTGATATTCCTTGTTTTAAATATTTCTCTACTTATAATGTATTTTTTTGGTAAACTTAACAGCTTATATCAATAATTTAAATATTTTTGTTAAATTAATTGCTTATTATACAAAGTAGAATGTATCATTTCATACACTTTATTTTCTACTTTTATTTTAAAATTATTTGCCAAAGTATATAAATTTTTCATAATTTATATTTTCCATCTCTTTGTTTCAAAGTTGAAAGTTAGGTAATGAAAATTTAACTTAAATTAGCAAATTATATTTATTTGCCAAAATATATAAATTTTTCATAGTTTATATTTTCCATCTCTTTGTTTCAAAGTTGAAAGTTAGGTAATGAAAATTTAACTTAAATTAGCAAATTATATTTTTTGTATTAGATATTTTTTTGGAGGTACTTTTTGTTCATTGTAAGTCATCGTTGGGTTGATGTCAAAGCTGATAAAATTAAAACTTCTCACCAAATTCTTTCCACAAATTTTCTATTGCCTTCTTGGGTATCAAGTCTCAAATAATAGTAATTCATTCCAATTCTTTCCTTTAAATACCAATATCTTAATCCATTTCATGTTGTCTAGTACCAACCCTTATTTTAAGTTACATTTTTCAGATAATATGTCATACATTCACATAATGTTTCTCCTTCTAATACCAACATGCATGGTTTGCTTGTTGATAGTTTGGTTGACATTGATGTCAACTCTTGAAGAAGCCCCGATGGTGTTTTTGGTACCCGAATTTGAATGAGGAATATGGACTTGATAGACAGATTAATGGTAGGCAAGACACTCACAAATTGATAGTGTTAACACATAAGATTGATCATGTCAAGAAGGATTTATGGTTTTCAGAGCCTACAATTGAACCATTTCTCTAGGGACTATGGCATACCATCAACTAACAACCTCCTCGAAGTGTGCAAGCTATATTTGAGTTGGCGCTGCGTACTGGCATTGTGAACTAGTTAAGGAGGAGGGTTGTAAATTGGATAGGTTGCAGGCACTCACGTTCAGACTTATCAACATCCACAACATCTTTAGGACCATTAGGTACTCCATGAGGGTTTTCATCCTGTTTGAAGGTCGAGAAAGTGGTTTTGGATGTTTTTTCCTTTTGGTGTTGCGAATTGGCACTGCGACTGGCAGATAGGGGCATTGTGAACTCATTTCATGTAGCAGCTGCTTCTAAACATTTGATCATAACTCCAAAATGGTGATGTGGGTTTTTCTAAAAAAAATTGTGGAGGCGAATGATAATGGCATTGACTTGTTGACCAAATTTCATCCTAACCCAGTTTGTAATTCGAGACATATAATTAAAACACCAGTGCACTTTAAATTGGCGCTGCAAACTCTTTGTTTTGCATAGTTATTGTATATTCGCCTTGTTTGGAGGTTGCCACCTGTCAAGGAAGGTTCAAATAGTCTCCTAGGAGTTAGTTGGACATGAGGGACATGTCTGATCCAAATTTTATGAGAAGAAAGAAATGAATACAGATTATTATCAAAATATGCTTAACAAAGAATAACAGATATACACTAAAACGGGTTTCTATTCAATAAGGAAATAAGTTGAAACTGTAAAATCGAGTGGAAAACAAGCTTGATAGAATGATGGTGGCTTATCTCTGAGAAGAGATGTGACAGTTATGCTCATTCACCAGAATATGATTACACTGAGGCTCTCAAGGCCTTTTTACAATAAACAAGAATGTCAAAAAACCTATACATCCAAAAACTTAACCTTGGGAGATGAAGCGCCAAAACTCATGTTGGCCCTGTTTGGGTAAATTAGTACATCAACTTCTAAGAGTCGTAACTCTTGCATATGATCTCCGTTTTAGGCGCACGATAGCCCGTTGGAAAGGTCTATCTGAGGACTACACATATTTCCAATGGAGATCCCTACACATATTAATTGTGGTGAGCCCTAAAAATGTTTTTAAGGGCCTCAAAACGACCCTGAAAGTCAGGGACTCGAAAACTAGGAAAAAAACTATCAAACTAGAAAACCTCCAAAATGAGCCAGTTCGAATAGGTGGGAGGCCACCAACATTCATATGGATCAATCCTCCCCCATTACGAATCAATGGTCTCCATTACGTTGAGTTCCCACATTAGATGTTGAAATTTATGTTGAGTTTGGGCCCGGGTGAGCCACTTGCCTTGGTGCAGGAGCTGCTCTGCTTTGATAACTCGATAAAGTTGGATCCTTTGTTGGTGAGTTCCCTTGACCTGTTTGTCCACTATATGATCACTCGATGCCTTTTATATGCAGTCAGGGTTGAGCTTTGTTGGTGTCAGTTGTTCTTCTATCTCTGAGGTGTCCAATAATGGTGGGAAATAAGGTCGAAGAAGATCCATGTTGAACACTGGGTGCATGCCAAGGAAAGGAGGAATGTTGAGCTCAAAAGAATTATCACCCACAACCTTGGTGATGGTGTACAACCAATAACATAGTGGGCGAAGCTTTCGATGGGGTCTGGTAAGGTGTTCTTTCTGCAAATGAAACGAAACTTTGTCTCCCAACTGAAACTTATGTGGCACCCAATGTTGATCATGGCATTGTTTGTACTTGTCATTGGACTTATGTAGGATATTCTGAACCTATTGGCGGATGTGATGGATCCTCTCAATGAACCGGGTGGCTTTGTCAGCTTTAGTTGGAGTAGGATATGAGTTGGTCGAGGTGACTGCAAGGGGTAGTGCAACATCTATGGAACCCAATGGTTGGAATCCCAACCCCACCTGAAAGGGGTTGTGGCCAGTTGAGCTATGCAAGGCTCGGTTATATCTATGTTTGACATAGGGAAGACTCTCATCCCATGTGTGAGGGTTCTTGGAATTATACATGTGTAGGATATGCACGATCATTCAATTTACGACCTCGGTTTGGCCATCTGTCTGGGGCTGGAAGGACGTGGGTTTTTTTATCTTAGTGTTTAGCAGTGACTAGAGGCTCGACCAGAATGTGTTGAGACATCGACTGTCTCGATCCGAGACAATGGTTTTTGGGATTCCAAAATGTACCCAAACTCATTCAAAGAAGATCTTGGCATTGGCCTCTGTTGTGATACTCTTCTTGCAGGTGGCCAGAATAGACATCTTAGAAAAGCGATCAACAAACACAAAAACACAATCATTTCCTCGCTTGGTGGAAGGGAGGCCCAACATGTAGTCCATGGAGATGGATTCCCATGACTTATCAGGAGTAGGAAGAGGGGTGTACATTCCTTGTTTCTTAGTGGTTGGTTTGGCAATAACACAAGCAGTGCAGGACCTGATATACTTGTTGACCTCCTATCGAAGTTTCGACCAGTAGAAATGTTTCTGCAGCGTTGCCAATGTATTTTCGACGTTGAAGTGTCCTGCCACCTGACTGTACTGGGATTCCCAGATCATCTTCACTCGTGCGCTTGATGGAATGCATATATGGCTTAGACAACACAACAACCCATCATGAAGATGGAAATTAGTGACAAATGCGTTTCCACCCAACATTTTGTAGGTGGTGGAGAAGTCAGGGTCTGTGTCATAGAGTTGGGTCCATCCAAAGGTCTCATAGCCGCAAGATTCTAGCAACATGGTGTGTTTCTTGATTGGTGGTCTGCTAAGGCAATCAATAACGCAGTTGGTGCTTCCTATTTTATACTTGATGTTGAGGTGAAATTTCTACAAGTATGTGGACCACTTCTGATGGTGGTCATTATGCAATTTTCCTTGTGTCTACATGAACTGTAGTGGCTTATGATCAGTGTGGATGATTGTATCCTTCCCAAGAATGTAATGTCTCCATTAGCGACAGGCTTTCACAATGGATTACATTTATTTGTCATAAGTAGGGTACGTACAAACAACATATGATAGTGTCTCACTATGATAGGCCACGGGGTGGTCGTGTTGAGTGAGAATGATGCCCACAACATAGTCTAAGCATTTGTCTTGATCTCAAGGGTTGTTGCAGGTATGGTAGTGAAATTAATGGGCTTGAGCACAAGCGCTTCTTCAAATCATTGAACGCTTGTTGTTGGGACCGACCCCACACAAATTTATCCTTACCACCACCCCTGGTTACTTGGATGAGGGCCCATGCAATATGGGAGAATCCAAACAAAAACCTGTAGTAGAAATTGGCAAGGCTTAAGAAGCTCTGAAACTCAGTGAGTGTGGTTGGGGATGGCCACTCATAGATGACTTAGATCTTGGCTGGATCCACATGTACACCATATTTATCAACCATTTATCCCAGGTAATGGACCATGTCCATGCCGAAGGATCATTTTTCCAAGTTGGTGTATAGCTTGTGTTGTCGCAGGGTGTGCATAACCTGTTGAATATGGTGCAAGTGTTATGCCTAAGTCTTGTTGTAAATGAGAATGTCATCCAGATACACCACTACAAAATTATTGGTGAATGGTCGCAGGATATCATCCATCATCCTCATGAAAGTGGCTGGAGAATTTGTCAAGCCAAAGGGAATGACTAACCATTCAAAAAGACCTTCCTTTGACTTGAAGGTGGTCTTCCATACATCTGTTTTTTCTATCAGGACCTGGTGGTATCCAAACTTTAGATCAATCTTACTAAAGTATTTTTCCCCCGTGAGTTGAACAAGGAGGTCATCGATTTAGGGAATCGGGTATTGGTTTCTGACTGTGATTTTATTCAGGGTCCGATAATCAATGCAGAGTCGCCAGGTTCTATATTTCTTTTGTACCAACACGATTGGGTTCTCGCAAGGTGATGAGATGGGATGGATGTGCCCCTTGTGGAGTAGTTCTTGGATCTACCACTTGATCTCATCATTCTCTAACAGAGAGCGACAATAGACTATCCCATTAGGCAGTGGTGCGTCGGGGGTCAGATCGATGGGGTGCTTGACATGACAGTGCAGAGGCACCCTAGTAGGTGAGGAGAATATGTCTGAGTATGATTCCACGACCTTTTCTACTTGATTTCGATGTGTGGAGGGTTTGTTCGAGGAGACTATGGATGTGGTTGCGATCTTTCGCTCATTCTGAGATTGAATCATGAAGAAGACAAACTTCCTCGTCTGAGAGATTAAAATCCTGCATTTCTTGGCACAGATCAAGCAAATAACACTAGGCAGGACTGCCTCTAATATCCTGTACAATTTCTTGTTCAAAGTAATAATAACACTACGAGGCCTAGACTCATATACATCATGGCGTTTCCATAAATATGATTGGCCCAAAATAACATTACAAACTTCGAGAGGGGAAACATCACACAATACCTTGTCTTTGAAGGTCTTGATGCCATATGACAGGAATAATTGTTGGCTGACACAGATTTCGCTTCCTTGGCAAAGTCATCWGATGGTGTAGGGTTGTGGGTGTGGCACTGTCGACAGGGAGAGTCTCTTSACAACCTCTTCTTAGATGAGGTTCTTCTGGCTAYCTCTATCAACGATGAAGTGCAACGGGGTACCCTTCACTCACATCTGTGAGTGAAAAAGGCCCGCGCCTTCCTCTGGATCATCTGGTTCATGGGGCTGGAGCTTAGTGGTAGCAATGGTATCACCAATGATCCATCTCCCCCTTTCTGGTTCTGACTCAGAGTCGGAAACTACATCTGATTCAAAGGCTTTCACCTCAGCCACCAACAACTTCTTTGAGTGGCAATCAACAGTGTTATGCTAGGGGCTCTTATGGAATTTGCACCACTTATGTTAGGGTCCTAACCTGCGCATAGGTAGAACAATATATTCGGATGCAATAAAGGTCAATATTAATAATGCCTTTCAATAAAATAGAATAAGGCGGATGTAAGAAGACCTAATAGAAGCTTCCGCTTCTAGAAGGATCTTCCTCTAGATGCTTCTTTTTAGTATAAATAGGATTCGAGGGTATGAGAACCCTAGCTTGGATATTATTGTAATAGAGCTTTTCTCAACTGGAGGTTTCCCCCTCGAAGAGGCCCGTGAACATTTCTTTTAGATTTAAAGTTCTATTTCTATTGTTATTCTTATATCATTTCAGTGTTATTGTGGTGAATGTTCTAGTTATATTGTCGTTATTCTGCCATTACTAACATTGTATTTCAGTTATGCATACTATTTATATCTGGTATATTACAACTTCACGGTATCTTTCTTTGTCTTTTCGGTATCCTTCTTTTCTTGTAGCCTGGAATGGTTGTCCTGAGGTGGTCTGTCTTTGTTATGTCCTTTGTTCTGCGGGTTGGGGCCGGCCTTTCCTAGCTTTTGTTGTGAGGGGTTCCCAGGCCCAAATTGTCGTGTCTTTTTTTTGAGCTTCTACTCGATTTTGACAGCATATCGGTAGGCCACACCCAAGAATGAGATGTCTAGAAACTCCATTTCAGCCTGGATGTATCTATGTAGACCGTTGTGATACTTGAGCACCAAGTGTCACTTAGAATATTTGATACCCATCTTGGTGCACAGAATATGGAAGATATTTGTGAACTTGAGCACTGCTTTGTCTCTTTCCTTCTGCAATGTGGTCCATTTTGTATATAGGTCGTCATAACTTCCAACAGGGTAGTATTGTTCCTTAATAGAATCCCTAAAGGACTCCCAGGTGATCGCAACTGTAAATAATGAGGGTTCCTCTATTTCCTTCTGCTCACAGAAAGTGTCCCACCAATCTTTGACATGGGGAACGACTTTGAGGAGAACAAAATTAATCTTTTCTCTATTCAAGAAGTTATGGATAGAGAAATACCCTTCTAGAAGATTCAACCATTTTTCTATAGAATCCGTGTCTATATGACCTTCAAATATAGGAATATCGAAGTTTATGTACCTTGAAGGGTGCGACACCTCCGTTTGAGGAAGATGCATCGCCCATTGGTAGCCGCTGAAGGATTTGTGCAAACCTATCCATCATCTCGTTCCTCTGTTGGGTGAGGGTTTCCTCGAGAAACATTTTGAAGGGATCTATTGTCCCAGCGTCTTTCTTTTCTCCCGCCATGAGTGGTCTCTTGGGCATGCGATAGATTTTTTCCTCAAGAGAAACAATCTCAAGACCCAATTCTTTGTACCCTGACCTCGTTGGGGACATGAATTAAGAACGCCAAGGAGCAGACCACTCTGATACCACTAATCCATATTTTATGAGAAGAATGAAATGAATACAAAATATTATCAAAATATTATTAACATAGAATAACAGATATACAGTAAAACTGGTTTCTATTCAATAAGGAAATAAGATGAAACTGCAAAATGCAGTGGAAAACAAGCTTGCTAGAATGGTGGTGGCTTATCTCTGAGAAGAGATGTGACAGCTACGCTCATTCGATAGGAGATGATTAAAATGAATATCTCAAGGCCTTTTTAAAATAAATAGAAATGTCAAAAACCCTAGACATCCAAAAACTTAACCCTAGGAGATGAAGCACCAAAAGTCATGTGGGCCCCGTTTGGGTAAGTTAGTACATCAACTTCCCAGGGTCGTAACTTTTGCATGCGATCTTCATTTTAGGTGCATGATATCCCATTGGAAAGGTCTATCTGAAGAATACACATGTTTTATGTGGTGATCCCTACACAAATTGTTGTGGCGAGCCCTAAAAACGTTGTTTAGGGCCTCAAAATGGCCCCGGAAGTCAGGGACCTGAAAACTAGGAAAAACATTGTCGTACTAGAAAATTGCCAAAATGAGCCAGTTGGAATAGGTGGGAGGCCACCGAAATCCATATGGATCAATTTTTTCCATCTCTAGATCAATCAGGATGACCCGTTTCAAAAGGAATTTATCATCATAGACAAAATCCCCAAAAAATAGGAATTAGTTAGGCTTTTGTTGGAATCTTTTGTAACAAGACTCCTAAATGGAGGAGGATCCTATGTAAGTCCTTGGTTTCGACCTAATTAGGGTAGATATATATTTTTCACTATAAATGAAATGCTTTTTTATGATAAAAGGGTTGGATTCATGATCCAAGAGAGGAGAGAGATGGAGGAGCAGTTTAGCTGCTCATTTGTAAGCATGAGGGCCTATTTGTAATGACATTTTCTGCCATTAAATATTCATGAGAGTTGTTATCAGATTGTCTTATGTGTTTTTCCATTTAATTTTTATCTTCTTTCTTGAATATATTGCAGGTTTTGAGGATCATAGCTTCCATTGATTTATGGATTCATGAACATCAGAGGATTTGTTGTAACTTTCCCATCAAATCATTATTCATTGTTTAAGAAAATATTTATCTGTTGCAGAAAGGATCTCTGTATAATGGATGTTATTCATTATTTTATATTCACTATGATTTTACTCGTCATTATATATCCCTTTTGTATGATATACAATTTGATTTCCTTTGATTTGTAGGATGTTAGGACTCCATGCCCAATGGAATGCCTCTGTAGACATGTTGTTGCCCTCTCCCTTTTTTTTCGAGTCTTGCGGATCCACCTTCTCAAACTAATTTAATCCATTTATATTTTGATGGGTATTGGGCTTGCACTTACATTAGTATAAGTGTGACTCTCAATGCTAAAAAAAATTGTGCCCTTGTTGGGGACGACAATGAAGACACCTTCCCTGGGTGAACTATGATGATTATATCTAGCTTTGGATGGTGAACTAAAGCTAGACACTTTTAGATTGCTTATCTTCCACTATGGTGACTCCATTGTTCATATATCTATTGGAGACTCCATTGTTCAGATATCTATTGGAAACTCCACTGTTTTTAAATGGACAAGATCCTAACTCAGAGGTATTATTTTTGTGATTTTTCAAAGATAGTCGGTTTTCCAAATCTAGTGCCTAGTAGAGATGAATGGGAAGGTTTCCTTCCCATATTTAGAGGAGAATATTGGAAAGTACCAGCAGAACACTTGCTAGGTTTCCATGATTTTATTCATCAATTTCAGATCGTGCATGAGGATTTTCAGATCAATATTTTCAGGTACTCATTAGAGGGAATAGCTCATGACTAGTGTCAATCTCTTCCACTTGCCAGTATCAACTCTTTGACATGTTGTCATGTTGCTTTTAATTTTTTTTTTAAGGAGTATTTTTCTGCTGAACATCTTTATAAAAAATGTTGTGATGATTTTTCTTTACTTTGTAAAGACTTTGCTTGTCACAGAAATCATACTTGTGATGATGAATTTTCCATAGAAGAAAGTACTTTTCATGATGATCAAGAGGTTTTGAATGATCTTAATTATGATATTCCTTCACAAGAAAATGTATTAGAAGCAGATATACATGTCTTCGATACACTACTTATTGACAACTCTCATTTTCAGCTTGATTATTACAAATGTAAAAATGAGCTAGTCCCAACTATAGATCTTGAGACCCCATTTCATATTCACCCATATTCACTGGAAATTGGTGAAAAGAGTGGAAATATATTGCAATAGTTTTCAAGACAGCCCATGCTTGAATCAACCAAGGAGGAATTCATTGATGAGACACAACAAGTTTTGTACGAATTTCAATATCCTGTTGCTATCTATATGGAGATGTTTTAAAATAATAGATTTTTAGTTGTTGTCGTCATAAGAACAAAGTTCTTGGATTGTAAGTATGATTTTTCAAGGAAGTATGTGTGGTTGTCATTATGTCTCTATTGTTATTTAGTGCTCAGTTGCCAAGATGAGGATGAATATCATTCAATCACAAAGTTATTTGTATGGTTACTAAGGAAATTTGTATATATTTGAAAGTTCATTTTTTCAGCAGTTAGGAGTAGGAATGTATATAAATAACTTTTCCATGCAAGCATTTGGTTTTCAGTTTGAATGCAACATTCAATTTGCATTTGATTTGAAGTGGGTTTTTTTTAGTGTGTGAATGTTCCCAATTTTCAATAAGAAGTAGAGGTGCTCTCAGTCATACGGGTTTTGTGGACAGAGGTGGAATGGATAAGGCACTAGAACTACATGTTTTTGGTAGCTCACAGGGAGCATGCCATCCTCTGTGGAGCCAGATGTTAACACATAAGATTGATCATGTCAAGGAGGATTTATGGTTTTCATAGCCTACAATTTAACAATTTCTCTAGGGATTATATCATACCATAAACTAATAGCCTCCTCGAAGTGTGCAAGCTATATTTGAGTTGGCGCTACGTACTGGCATTGTGAACTAGTTAAGGAGGAGTGTTGTAGATTGGATAGGTTGCAGGGACTCACGTTCGGACTTATCAACATCCAAAACATCCTTAGGACCAGAAGGTACGCCATCATGGTTTTCAGCCTGTTTGAAGATCAAGAAAGTGGTTTTGGATGTTTTTTCCTTTTGGTGCTGCGAACTGGAAGACAGGGGCACTGCGAACTCATTTCCTGTAACAACGACTTCTAAACATTTGATCATAAATCCAAAAATGTGAGGTGGGTTTTTCTGAAATTTTTTGTGGAGGAGAATGATAATGTAATTGACTTGCTGACCAAATTTCTGCCTAACCCGGTCTGTAATTTGAGAGATATAATTAAAACGCCAGTGCATTGCAAACTGGCGCCGCAAACTCTTTGTTTTGCATAGTTGTTGGATATTCACCTTGTTTGGAGGTTTCCACTTGTCAAGGAAGGTTTGAATAGTCTCATATGATTTAGTTGTACATGAGGGACATGTGTTCCATATCCAAATCAATCAGGATGACTTGTTTCAAAAGGCATTTATCATCATAGACAAAATCCCCAAAAAATAGGAATTTGTTAGGATTTTGTTGGAATCTTTTGTAACAAGACTCCTAAATGGAGGAGGATCCTATGTAACTCCTTGGTTTTGAATTCCTTAGGGTAGATAGAGATTTTTCACTATAAATGAAAGGGTTTTTGATGAGAAAAGAGTTGGATTCATGATCCAAGAGAGGAGAGAGTTGGAGGAGCAATTTAGTTGCTCATTTGTAAGCCTCAGGGCATGTTTGTAATGACATTTTCTACCATTAAAGATTCATGTGAGCTGTTATCAGATTGTCTTCGTTGTTTTTCCATAGATTTTTTTATTTTCTTGCTTGAATATATTGCAGGTTTTGAGGATCATAATTGTAATTGATTGATGGATTCATGAACAACATAGGATCTGTTATAGCTTTCCCATTAAATCATTGTTCACTGTTTAAGAAAATCTTTATCTGTTGTAGAAAGGATCTATGTATAACAGATGTTATTCATTTTTTCATATTCACTATACTTATACTCATAATTATATATCCCTTTTTTATGATATACAGTTTGATTTCCTTTGATCTATAGGATGTTATGACTCCATGCTCAATGGAATGCCTCTACAAACATTTTGTTGCTCTCTCCCTTTCTTTCCCAGTCTTGCGGATCCACCTACTCAAACTAATTTAATACATTTATATTATGATGGGTATTGGGCTTGCACTTACATTAGTCTAAGTGTGACTCTTAGTGCTAACATATAATACTCATCGTGTCATTTCCAACGATATGTGGAACGCCACGTAGTTCCTCGCGGTTAAGGAGAGATGGCCTTCAGAAGTTGTAAGCCTCGAAGAGTGGTCAAGAAGCACCTAGTTGGTTACAAGTCCTTAATGAAAAGTATAAATGCACTTCAAGGAGTCATTCACATAGACACTTACACACACATTCATTCATTATCTATCTTTTGAGCTAGTGATCATTTTTCTAAGGTTGTGATAACATTTTTCTGGGTAAGGTCGACGGTGAAAGTATCGGAGTTGCAACAAAAATCAGAAACCCTAGTTTATGAGGTATCTGCGGGTTACATGTTAGAAGGGTGTGGATGTACGGGTTACATGTTAGAAGGGTGTGGATGTACGTGGGATATTATGGAGAAAAGCGTGGATATATGTGGGTAGTAAAGGAGAAGGTCACGGATCTATGAAAATATAATGAAAGATTGAGTAAATGATTGGTACCTGGTCCCTGAAGTGTGAAGGAAGTCTACGGGTCTGTATCTTAGAGTTTCAAGTCAATTACATAGGTATTAGTATGGTTGTATACTTGTTTTGATGGTTACTATTTTTCATGATATGGTGTATGCTTGAGGCATACTTGGTAAGGTTGGTTTGGTATTTGGATACAATATATCTAGGTTGCTTGGTTGAGTGAGAAACACTCTTGTATTTGTTTCAACATATGACATGGTTGTTATAGTTCATATCCTTGAGTTCATGTTGCATGGTGGAATATGCATGAGGAACATGCATTGGTTCTTTGAGATACTTCATTGAAGATATGGTACATGTCTATACATGTTTGATGCTATCGTATATGGTGCAAGTTGTATTCATGGTTGATGTTATGATTTATGATTTATGCATGTTATAGTTCACATGTTGGTACACAGTTGATGCATGGTATGGTACAGACACACAGGTTGGATATAGTGAGAGTTTGATGATCAGTTACAGGTGATGAGACAGAGACAATGACAGGTTGATAGGTTACAGTTTGATATAAAAGTGCTAATGACAATGATAGTGGTAGTGATTGTGGTAGTGACAGTTGGTCTACACTTATATTTCAGGGCGAAAGGACAGGGAAATGAAGGTGGTTCAAGCTAGAGAACGTAGGGGGTTGTAGCCTACTTCATGTTGGATTCAAATAATTCAGAGAGTTGTAGCTTCCTTCAGATTGGATCCTAAGAATAGGGGGTTGGAGCCTCCTTTCAATTGTAGTTGGAGAATCAGGAAGTTGGTGCTTCCAATGAATATATTATTTTGACATATAATAAAATCAGTCTGTGGTTTTCTCCCATTTGAGTTTCCACGTAAATTCTGGTGTACTATGTATCTATTGTGATGTGATGTTGTTTATGATTATATTGTTGATGATATATTGAATTCTAATGATAAACTAGTGAATATTGTTGAAGAATATATTGTGGTTAAAAGTAATTAAAATGTTCATTATTGATTCACCCCCCCTCTTAGTAATCCAACAATTGGTATCCTAGAAAGTCCTGCAAGAAGCATTTTAACCATTGGAATGAGATCATGGATTACGCTAATATTGGGGTACCACAGTTTGATGAAAATAACTATGCCTTATGGAGAAAAATAATGAATATGTATATACAAGCATAAGGATTCAATGTTTGGAAATCAGTAGTATATGGATGAAAAGCACCAACCATTCCCTCGACAAATAAAGATGGAAAGAAACTTGAAGAAAATGATTCAAGGGATAAAAACGCTATCAAGAATGGCTTGAATCTATCAATACATGCCATTATTATGCACTGTGAATCCGTAAAATAAATGTGGGACAAACTGAAGATTATTAGAAAGTTAAGGAAGCTAAACTTCAGATTTTTAAAGCGAATTTCGAACAATTGAAGATGAATGAAGATGAAAACATAGCATCTTATTTTCTATGAGTCGATGAAATAGTAAATAGTATCAAAGATTTTGGAAATGAGATAAAGGAACCAGTTGTTGTTAAAAAATTATTAAGATCTCTGTTATAACCCTATAATTTATAGGATCAACTATTGATTGTATTTTTGTTCCCTTCACTGTTTTTGATTTGCAGAGACTACTGCATAAAGAAAAAGAAAAAGAAAGAAAGGAAAAAGAAAAAGAAAGAAAAGAAAAAGAAAAAGAAAATGAGGAAAGAACAAAAGAGGGCATAAAAGAAATTAAATGAAGCCCCATGCAATAACAATGGCTTGGTCCATACAGTTTAATCATGGCCAAGTCATTTTAAATTGATGTTGATAGGCTTAGTGATTAAGCTTGACTAAACTGTCTAATCTTAGTCAGGATGATAGGTTAGTTAGTGAATAAATTTGACTAAACAACCTAATCTTGTTCAAATAGCCCCTAGGTAGAGTATTTTCTTAGTCCAACAGTCTAAGTTGGGCTAAAGGTGCAAATGATGTAGGGTAGGACATAGGTTAAACAATTTCTTTTCAATAAAAATATATGATGATTGATGAAAAATGAAAGATTGTGGATGATGAAGTGTTTTTCTAATCCCATGGTGATAAAGAGAAGAAGAAGCAATGCACAAAACCAATAAAAAGTCATTAAGCCTAAGTCTCGTGCCATATGTTGAATCGTGCCCTGGAAAATAAAAGATCGGGCATAGATCTACTACTGAGCGGTGAGTACCCAGATCTACGGCTCTGAAAATATTTCGGACCCCCCCCCCCCCGATCATTCGACCTTTAACGGTGGGGGGGGGGTTCTGAAAATATGTTTAATATGTGCACTTAGATGTACGACCATCCCACCAGTTCAAAATCGGACGATCCACAGAAGATTCCANCCCCGGACCATTCTTCTTTTAACAGAGGGGGGAGGGGGGGGTCCGATATGATGTTAAATAACACGCCCAGATCAACGACTGATCCAGTTGTGCCTAGATTAGCGGTTAGTAAGGAATCCCAAACCCCCCTTGATTGTTCTACCTTTAACTGATATCTCACCTTTTCAGCAATACACCATTTTGATTTCGAGATGTGCGACGACAGGAGGTCTCGCACCTAGGTTTCTCGGGAGCCGAAACTCCGAAACCTGCATACATGTATATATATATATATATATATATATATATATCGCTCAGCCTATTTCGGGAATTTGCAAACTGGGTTTTCGGGATGTGCGACGATAGGAGGCCTCGCACCTGGGTTTCCCGGGAGCCGAACTCCGAAACACCCAAATCTAAATGTGCTCCACTATTTCAGGGTTTCCTCCATTGGGATTTCGGGGTGTGCGACAACAAGAGGTCTCGCACCTGGGTTTCTCGGGAGCCGAAACTCCGAAACACTGAACTCTAAACATGCTCCACTATTTCAGGGTTTCTTCCATCGGGATTTCGGGACTTGTGAGTACAAGGGAATTCTCCCTTGGGTATTCCGGATGTCAAAATATCAAAATATTAGGATTTAGCTACACGTTATCATTTCAGGATTTCGCATGTCGGGACTTCGGGACTTGTGAGTACAAGGGAATTCGCCCTTGGGTATCTGGATGCCGAAATACCAAAATATTAGGATTTAGCTACACACTATCATTTTGGGATTCCGCATGTTTGGACTTTGGGACTTGTGAGTACAAGGGAATCCGCCCTTGGGTATTCCGAATGCCGAAATAACGAAATATCAGGATTTAGCTACACGCTATCATTTCGGGATTTCGCATGTCGGGACTTCGGGACTTGTGAGTACAAGGGAATTTTCCCTTGGGTATTCCGGATGCCGAAATACCGAAATATCGGGATTTAGCTATACGTTATCATTTCGTGATTTCACATGTCGGGACTTCGGGACTTGTGAGTACAAGGTAATTCGCCCTTGGGTATTCTGGATGCCGAAATACCGAAATATCAGGATTTAGCTACACGTTATCATTTTGAGATTTCGCATGTCGGGACTTCGGGACTTGTGAGTACAAGGAAATTCTCCCTTGGGTATTCTGGGTACCGAAATGCCGAAATATCGTAACTTATCCGCACGCTATCATTTCAGGATTTCGCAAGTCGAGGTTTCGGGACTTGCACGTGCAAGGAAGCTCACACTTAGGTATCTCGGGTGCCGAAACACCGGAATTTCCTAATCCATCCACCCACTATCATTTCGGGATTTCGTGAGTTGGGGTTTCGGGACTTGCGAGTACAAGGGAACTCGCACTTAGGTACCCCGGGTGCCGAAATACCAAAATGTCGAAGTCTAAGAGGACCATTCTCTCTCATGCAGGGTTTTTAAGACTTACACCATAAAATCCTCCAACAGATCCTTGGATAAACTTTCAAAAAGGTTGTCCCTCTGGGGACATCTATCCAGGGCATTACTTGAGACAAATAAGGGAATAAATTTCTCGAGAACAAACTTGAAAACTAAATCTGTTCAAAACACACACACACACACACACACACACACACACACACACATATATATATATATATATAGATATAGATATATATATATATATATATTTACGTAAGCCATAGGTGGTCTTTCAAACATAAGCATGCATTCAAAATATGTATATATATATATATATATATATATATATATATATATATATAAGCCATAGGTGGTCTTTCCAATATAAGCATACAACCACCATTTCTGATCAAAACACCATATAGACAATCTTATACCGAAACCATTCATAATTGCACAAACCATGAACATACATGTCAAAATATTAATTTCAAGATATGAGATATAACACTTATCGGAAAAACACCTCATTGCATCCAAACTCCCCCTCTCCAAACTTTTCCTACCTTTTCTTTTCTAGCGAGGTTGCGTGTGGCACGAACTTCCCCGTGCTGGTCAGGTCTGAGGCTTCCACGAATGGGTGGTTCACCCCCATCCCTCATTAACTCATGAGGAGCCTCTTCACCTACCAACCTGGTGAGTAATTCATTTTGGGGCCAGCGAGCCGCTCTTGATCTTCGGGATAGTGAAGATTGTTATCCCCGATATCTAGGGATAACTAGGAGATCATGTCTCGAGGCCCACAGGTCCTAGACATGGAGTACCGAGAGCAGGATTGACCTGAGCATGGCCCTGGAGGGCCCATCTTTCTTCATCTTCACCAAATTTGTCTTGTCGGCAGCAGTAGCTTCCATCAGCACCGGATTGGACTTGCAATGGAGAGGACTCTTGCTCCATGAGGTAATTGGTCCGAGGTATCATGGTATGTGTCATGTTTGATCATTATAACCTTCTTATATGTGCATTAGGTTCCTTTCATTTCTGATGATCACTTGGATCTTACACTAATCCACTTGACCATTGTTGGGGTGATTGATGGGGTGACTTAGCAAGCTTGTATTCATGGGTTTTGGTTAGACACCAAGGGGGATTTGCAGAGCCATCGTCCGCTACCACCATTTTATCATTTTACATCTTATATCCCACACATCTATCCCATTCCCCTAGTCCGACCATTAGGATGACCTTTGGGGGTTACACTTTGTCTTGTGGGAAGAAGGGGCTAAAGGCCCATGGGGTAAAAGAAGTTGGTAAAAGATAAAATCCATAGGAAATGAAACCTAGAGATGCTTCGCCCAGGGGATCCCCGAGAAGGCAATAAAAAGCCTCTCGATAAGAAACTAAAGGGACCCTAAGAAAAATAATAAAACAAGACCTAACCAAGAGGATGGGAGGTCTCATCA
>ML794005.1:139741-153018 GCA_009831015.1 Picea engelmannii
CGGCCCATTATGTTCATAGGTATCCAGCAGTATGACATTTCCATCATCTGGTCACCACGCCAGGGCAGTGACCTTTGGTTGCATAGCCAAGGGAAAGGGGATCTCATCACGAGCCAGCCTTATCATTTATGTGAAGATACCAATGGGTAACACTGTCATCTCTGGTCACCACGCCAAGGCAATGTCCTCTGGTCAGACCTTGAAATAAAAAAGAAAGAAAAGCAATAAAAATAAATAAAGGCAATAAAGGGCTTGGAAAAAGTGCATCCATGACGGGTACTGCTCACCTCCTACAAAGGCACCCACAGACAACACCTGCCCTTGGTCTTACTGTGACTGGACATCCCTAGACCACATCACCTCATAAAAACATGTCTTGAATGATCTTCTGAGGAAACTTTCCATCTCTTGTGGGTATTAGCCCAATAGGTTATTCTGTCGATTTCTTCAGCTTTGTATAGTAGATCTGTGTAATGTCTTTGATCTCTTATATGATATGCTAGGAATTTCATGCATGTATTTGACAAATTTAGTGATGAAATATGATTGACATTGCTATGATCCCTAGGAATGATGAGCCCATGGAGGTCGTAGTCTTTGATGTGCAGGACCATACCCAGCAGACAGGTACCAGTGGACCGGTACACATGGGGATATGATTAGTTCGAACCTCCATGGGGCTGAAGAGACCATCAGATGGTTGTTGGGATGGCATAGGCAAGACAACGTTGTGATGAGGCCTTGCATAAAGAAGAAGAAGGATGTCCTCACCCAGGACGCTTTTGGCAGAGCCCGGCCTAAGGGGATCACCCTCTGCAGATGAGATGATGGA
This sequence comes from Picea engelmannii, assembly GCA_009831015.1. Classification (NCBI taxonomy): domain Eukaryota; kingdom Viridiplantae; phylum Streptophyta; class Pinopsida; order Pinales; family Pinaceae; genus Picea; species Picea engelmannii. The sequence goes on from ML794005.1 coordinate 140,574, forward strand.
TTTTGATGGACAGGATGCCAGCTAGGGCAGGCTGGACATTTTTTGGAGCATGTGGTAGTGTGCTGGGATTATTTGGCATGTGTGGCAGGTTGCAGGAGCCCCAGGGGGGGCAAAGTTTTTCTTCTTGGATGCTGATCTTGCCCAAAAACGGCCAACGTCTCCCTCAGAGGGGCCTGACGTCTCCCTTTTAGCTCATATTTTGACATTTTTGGCATTTAATGTGTAAAACAGTGTAATATTGTTAGTCAGCCTTGTCGATTGTTTTAATGACCTATTTTTGTAATTAAAGGTCATTAGGATGATATAAAAAGAGGATGTTGCCTCTCATTTTAAACAGAACATAACTCACTCTCTTGTGAGAGGATTACTTTTAGTCTTTTGTCTTTGTATTTGGCTCTTGGAGTTGAGGTGCTACACTTGTGGAGGATCTTCTTTGGCATGTTTATGGTGTTTTGTCTCATTGGAAGGTTTACAACTAGGGTTTGACAAGCTCTTCATTGATTTGTAAGTGTATTTTTCATGCAAAACTTCTTGGTTGAATGGTTGTAGGTCAAATATCTTACATTTATGGTTACATTGTTATTATTATGCTTAGTCATTGAAACCCTAGGTAGCAAGCACACAAGTAGGTCCTTGCTTCATGTCCCCATGGTAGGAAACTTGTTTAGCCATTTGATTAAGGAGAACCTAGCCTAGCTGTTGCTACACTAGTTCCCCTTTTTCTGAGTTAGTTTTGAAACATAAATTGAAGAAAGAAGACGTCCTAGGCCTAATTGATTTTACACTTAGGGTTTGAAAAGACTTGGCCCTACAACACTTTTCATCCCTAGATTTATGTTTTGAAGCTAGCCGTTTTTGCCAAAGAATTTTAAGGAAAGAGGGAGGAGCATGAGGCCTTGCTTAAGCAACACTGGAATGAGCCTCCTCCCCTTAGGGTTTTGACTTTGTGGCCCTGCCATTGCAGCACTAGAAAGCCTAACTCTCTCGTCCTTAAATTTAGATCCTTCCAAGCCTTTAGCCTTAGTCCTTGACTCCATTTACCCTAAGGCACTAGTCTAGAACTCCAACGTTGAGTCAATTGTGTTAAAACAACCTTTCAAACTTCCAAAACTTGAAACCCTAATTAACCCTAGCGACTTACTAACCCTAATTTGTTGATGACGTCATGCCTATTTTGAACTCTTGGCTGGTATAGAAGTTGCGGCTAGGTCATCCATTGATAGACATTGAAGCGTTGAGTAATTTTATTGGCTTGTTTTTCAAAACGTCCACCTCATTTCCTAGCAGACTAACCTAGAAACTAGGCTAACGTCACCTCTAGTAGGCTTGAAGCAGCAACATTATATGTGAGCATATTTAAAGCGTTGTGATAATCCAAGGATCGATTTTTGTACATTGAATGTTGTTATTATTTGGTATTTATTGAATAAGTAATATTATAAGCCATAGCCTTTATTGCAATCATTGACTTCGTCAATAATTACTTTATTTAATGCTCATGTGTATTAATAGTCATTGACAATTGAAGCACTAACCACTATTTGCATGTATTAGTTTTATTGTTGCCTTGTCTCGCAAACAGGTGCTTCTACTGTGGTTCATCTTCTCTCTGACTATCTTCCTTGGCAGTAATCTGTGAAGGGAAAACCTATTTTAACTCTTGAGCCTTAATCCCTTAATCCTTTTCCTTTCAACACCCCAGATTACCTAGGGACGTCTCCCTTGGGATTAGCCACCCTAAATAGAAAGAGCCCCCCATCGAGGTGACAGTGGGTGGGGAAGCTCATGTTACGCCAGTTTGACTCTTGCCTTCAAGCTACTTATCCTATACTAAAAACTGAGCGATAACAAAGACCAAATACAGTATTAGTTTTGTTGGAAGATAATGCCACCATTCCAGGTGCCTTCCACCACCTTTCATCAGCCATCGTGGTCTCTTTTCAGCACATCCCCCTCCCAACATTCCTGCAACATATATTCATAACATTATTTACATTCGTCGACCTTTTATACTAGGGTCCATTCAAAATCACACATTCACATCTTTGAGTCTGCCATAGTTCTTGGCCAGTATAGTTATTTTTACAGACTGGGGGAAACAGGGTGTTACAATTCCCTCCCCCTTAAAGGAACATCGTCCTCAATGTTCTATCTATCAATATGACATGTATGTATAGAGGTAAACAAAATCAGATATTCCTATTTCATGGCATCCTCCATTTCCCATGTAGCCTCATTTGGGCCAAAATGTCTCCACTGCACGTTGACCTGTGCAATGGTTCGGTTCCGGAGCGGGGTTTCCTTTCTGTCCAGTATGCATTGAGGTTCTGGTAGGAATTCTCCCTCTGGTTCCACCTGGATCACAGACCAGTCAATTATATTATTAGAATCATGTACATATTTCTTCAATAATGAAACATGGAAAACATTATGTGCTTTTACTGTGGGAGGAAGTGCTAGCCGATAGGCTATAGGTCCCACTCTATATAGAACCTCAAAGGGTCCACAATACCGAGGTTCCAACTTGGCAAAATCTCCCATTTTCAGGGAACTCTTCCTAGGCCTAACTCTGAGATATACATGGTCTCCCGTCTTGAACTCTCTTGGAGTTCTCTTTTGGTCGGCATAACTTTTCTGTCGGTTCTGAGCGACCTTCAGGTTTTGTTTTATCTGAGTCACTTGTTGTTCCATTTCTTTCAACATGTCGGGTCCAAAAGAAATTTTTTTTACGGGATTACTCCAACTGACATGAGTGTTGCATGGTCTACCATAGAGGACTTCAAAGGGACTCATCTTTAAGGATTCTTGGTAGCCGTTGTTGTAGGCGAACTCCACCAGTGGCAGGTAGTCTTCCCACTTCTTGGGTTGATGCATTACATGCATTCTTAGCATGTCTTCTAGTATTTGGTTCACTCTTTTCGTCTGTCCATCGGTTTGAGGGTGATAGGTTGTGCTAAATAGTAACTTGGTCTCCATACCAGCCATCGGTGATTTCCAAAAGTTGGAAGTAAATTTTGTGTCTCTGTCAGACACGATATCTTTCAGCATACCATGTAGTTTAAATATCTCCTTCATGAATACGTTGGCGATGTCTATTGCCTCACAAGTTGACTTGACGGGGATAAAATAAGAAGACTTGCTCAATTTATCCACCACTACCATGATGGCGTCATTCTGTTTGGTTGAGGTTGGTAATCCGGTGATGAAATCCATGGAGATGGTTTCCCATTTCCATTCTGGGATTAGTAGAGGTTGTAATAATCTTGTTGGGTGTCGGTGTTCTACTTTTACCTGTTGGCATTCTATGCATTTGGATAGGTACTTGGCTATGTCTTTCTTCAACCCAAGCTAGTAGAATTGTTTCCTAGTGGTCGTGATCATCTTCTGGTATCCTGGATGACCAGTACAGGGTCTTTTATGTAGTTCATCTAGTATGAACCTCTTCAAGTCATCACAATCTAGGATATACAATCTGCTTCGGTAAGTGAGCAGACCTCCTTCCATCATCTGGTAGTCTCCATACTTTACCCCGGTGGGCTCTTGTTGTAGGTATGAGGTCACGATCTAGACGAAGGGATCTGTTTCTTGTGCATTTCTGACTCTTTCCTTGACATCCATCTTACAGGTGCTCACCGCTGCTAGGTGAATTGTTTTCATACTTCTGCTAAGGGCTTCGGCTACCCTATTTTCCTTTCCTTTAATGTGTTTGATTTCGAAATCAAACTCGCTAAGGAGGGCCATCCACCTAGCTTGCCTAGCATTGAGCTTCGGTTGGTCAGACAAATATCGCAATCCACAGTGATCTGTCATAAGTACAAATTTCCTTCCTAGGAGGTAATGCCTCCACATTTTTAAGGCGTGCACTATAGCGGCCAACTCCAGATCATGGGTCACATAGTTGACTTCATGCTCATTCAATTTTCGGGACTCATAGCAGACCACACTTCCTCCCTGCATAAGGACTCCTCCGAGCCCTTCCTTACAGGCATTTGTGCACACAAGGAAGTCAGCTTCAGGATTGACGATGTTCAGCACAGGTGCGTGGGTCAGTAGATGTTTCAGGGTTTGAAATATTTCTTCACATTTTTGTGTCCATGTAAATTTTGTCCCCTTTTTCTGGAGGGCAGTGATTGGACAACCAATCTTGGAGAATCATTTTATAAATCTCCTATAGTATCCTGCTAATCCCATAAAGGATCTAATATCTGAACGTCCTTTGGGGTAGGCCATTCCATAATAGACTTGATTTTGTCAGGGTCTACTGCTACTCCTTCTTCATATAGGACATGGCCTAAGTAACGTATTTGATTCTGGAAGAATTCACATTTGTTGAATTTGGCTTAGAGTTGATGTTCTCTTAGCACTTGCAACACAAGCCTAAGATGCCCTTCATGCTCTTCTCCATTCTTGGAATAAATTAATATATCATCAATAAAAACCAGCACAAATTTGTCTAGGAATTTGTTGAGTACATTGTTCATCAAGAACATGAAAGTGTCAGGGGCATTGGTTAACCCAAATGGAACTACCACAAACTCATAGTGACCATACCTCGTCTGGAAGGAATTTTTATGGATGTCTTCGCCCTTGATTCGGACTTGATGGTATCCCGACCTCAAGTCAATCTTTGAGAAAATAGATGCACCCCCCAATTGATTGAACAGGTCATCGATCTTGGGCAAGGGGTACCTGTTCTTTATGGTTACCTTATTCAGTTGTCTATAATCTACACACATTCTAAGGGTACCATCCTTCTTTTTCACAAATAGGACTGGTGCTCCCCATGGAGACATGTTGGGTCGGATATAGCCCTTATCCATCATTTCTCTCAATTGCAATTTGAGTTCAACTAGTCCAGGTGTGCTCATCCGGTAGGGTGTCCTAGACACCGACACCGCTCCCGGTGCAAGTTCTATCGAGAAGTCAATGTCCCTTCTCGGAGCTAGACCTGGTACCTCTTCCGAAAATACATCTTTGTATTCTCTCAGGGTAGGGTGGTCTTCGAGGCTTGGTTTGTCGCCTTCAATTGTTTTCAACACCTGTATTGCATATAGGGGACATCCTTTTCGGCAATACCTTCTCATTTGTAGAGCTGATATTTGTCTCACCGAGACAGGTTTTCGGATCCCTTGAAGGGCTATCCTTTTTCCTTCTTTACTTACACATTCTATGGTTTTATGGTAATAGTCCAATCTGGCTTTATGGGCGGCTAGCCAGTCCATACCGATCAACAGATCATACGATCCCAGGGGTAATATGTTAAGGGTTGCTTGGGTGGGGAATTTACCCAACATTAATTGGGAGGCTGGTATGACCTCTGCTACCCTTCTTTTGGTGCCAGTGGCTAACTGTACCAACCATGGCTTGGTAGGTTTATGTGGCTGTAGTTTACACTTATCAAAAATCTTAGGGGCTATATAACTCAAGTTTGAACCAGGGTCAATCAGAATAGACACTAGATGGTTGGAAATCATACCTTCTATTTCCACCACTGAAGCTTGGTGGTCGGCTTGGTTATTATCCAAGGCTGCATAAATTTGCTGCACACTCCCAACCACATCATTGACGGTGGTAGCTTCCCGGATGCTGTAAATTCTCCGACTATTTTGTTGTCAGTGTGGACAGTCTCTCAGTAGATGTTCTTCTCCACAACCCAAAAATTTCAAAGGTTCTCTCTTTGGGTTATTAGCCTTCACTGGTATAGATCCAGAAGTTTTATTTCCACCCAAGGAGGGAAAGTTCCGCTGGTGTACACTCTGGGCTGGGAAGATCATCCTTGAGTTCTTCTTATAGTTCTTAAATCTTGGGGATTTAATCCCCTTTCTCTGAAATCCAAAACTATTCTTCGGTTTCTAGCCTTCGCGAGGTTCTGTCCGATGTCCAAACTGTTCATGACAATATCTTGCCTTTCGGATAGTGCCTTCTAGGGTCTTTGGCTCATCAAATTCAATTATGTTCCGATAGTCCTTAGGTAGTCCGCTGATGAAACATTGCACCTTTGTCTTTTCTTCTTTTATATAAGGTACATACCTCAGCAACTTGAGGAATCTGCTGACATATTCCTCTATAGTGGGTTGCCCCCAGTTTGAGTTCATAGAATTCTTTAGTCTTTTCGTCGAAATATTTTTCTGACAGATGCTTCTTCCGAAAGTATTTCTCAAAACATTCCCAAGACAGGTCCTCTTCGCGAACCCTTTTCACATTGTTAAGGTCTTCCCACCAAATGGAATCCTTTCCGTTCAAGTTGAAGGTGGCCACTCGGTCCTTCAAATTTTCTGAGAAGTCATGGACTCTGAAATACTTCTTTAGTCCAAGAAGCCAGGCCTCAACTTCCTCTCCCTTATTTATTTCACCATCGAAGGAGGGTGGTTTGGCCTTCCTGAATTCTTTGAATTTATGACCCTTGGAAAGCTTTCGCTTCTTCTGCCTTCTTCGGGAATAAGAACTAGTTATGCTACTAGAAGAGCCCTCCGAACCACCAGCTTCCTTCCCAGAGGAATTGTCCGCCGTTTGTCCTTTATCTCTGAGGTGGACCTTTATCGAGGTGCTCCTCTCAGTGTGGCCACTGACATGACCATGTTTTTGTGTCTCATGTTCATGTTGCAATTGCCTTTGTATGTCGGATAAGCTTTGCAGTAAAACTGCATTAATTTCCATTTGCTTCTCTTGCTCTTTTATCATCATTTCGTTGTCATCCTTGCAACTCTGTAATTCGACCATGAGGCTCCTCACAGTCTCAGCCAAATATGGAGGGGTCCTTACCACCCTCCTTTCGTCAGACTCTTTGTCTCTATTATAGGAGCCCTCCCCCACTTCATGGTGAGTCACCATTTTCTACATTTGCAATTTCTCGCGGTTGATCTTCCTCTTTGTGTGCAAAAGAAAAACGTTGGTTGTTAGTCAATATTTATATTAGTACATAGTTCATATTTTTCACATGCACACACACAATAGGAGTTTTCATTCTTAACTTCAATTTTTGATTAAGAAGGTTAAGACAGGGGGTTACTCCTTTTAGGAGTGTTTCAAACGGAGCTCCTGCGCAACTCGTTCATGAGCCCAAGAAGGCCAAGTGTTGTAACCATGCTCTGATACCAATTTGTAACACACCCACCACAGGGCTAGAAATTTTTTGGCTTTCTTTCCTTATTCTCGAGGGACAACGCTCCCCGAGATCCTAAGGAGCCTAGCGCAGACCCTCCTTTCCCTTTAAAGTCTCTCATATGACCGTGGCTATGCCCACAGTCCTTATCGAGAAGGCACTTCTGCTATCGCGATACGGGGAGTCGTGAGGCAAGCGATCCCTTTCTCTCTTGACTTTCGAAGGGATGTGTTATCACCCCATAAATTATGGGAATCAACTTATGACTTGAATATTATGGATATTATCTGTATCCAGTGTTTTTATTGGCAACTGATCTTTCATTTTACAAAAAGAAAAAAGAAAGAAAAAGAAAAAAGAGATAAAAAAGAAAAGAAAAAGAAAAGAGGGCATAAAAGAATTGAAACAAAATCCCCATGCAATAATATTAACTTGGTCATACCTTTCAAGCATGGCCAAGTTATTTTAATTTTTCAATGTTGATAGGTTAGTGAATAAATCTGGCTAGACTGTCTAATCCTGGTCAGATAGCCCTTAGGTTAGAGTAGTGAATAAATCTGACCAGACTGTCTAATCCTGGTCAGATAGCCCTTCGGTAGAGTAATTTCTTAACCCAACAGTTTAATCTGGGTTAATAGTCCTAGAAGATAGGTTAGCATGTAGGTTAGTTGCTTATTTTGTTTCACCCCCCATGAAAACAGATTAAAAAGATGTTACACCATGTCCCCATGGCCTTAGAATAGCTTAGATGAAGTCTCCTTGGTAGGGTTTAGGTGAAAATTTGGGAAAAACCCATAAAATGCTTTCTATCCTAAGTTTTTCCCCAAAGTACTTATGTTTCCGCTCCCTGATCTATGTTTCTTGCACTTATCAATGGTCTCGATCACGGTGCGTAGATCAACGGCTCACAGAGAATTCTGGACCCCCCCTAGTGTTCTGCCTTTAACGAAGGGGGGGGGGGGATCCGGAATCGGTGATAATACTTATGCAGATCTGGACGGTCCAGAAAAGAGCGTGTGAATCCACGGCCCACATTGGATTCCGGACCCCCCCGCCCGTTCTGCCTTTAACGGAGGGGGGGGGGGGTCCGGAATTGGTAATAACTTGGGCGCACATCTAGACGGCCCATAACAAAGTGCTTAAATCTACGGTTCACATTGAATTCCGGACCCCCCCCTCCATTCTTCCTTTAATGGAGGGGGGGGTCCGGAATGAGTATTAAGGAGCGCGCTAAGATCTGCGGCCAGGAAGCAATCGCGCAGATCTATGGCTCACCATGGATTTCGAACCCCCCCTGGTGTTCTGCCTTTAACCATGGGGGGGGGGGGTCCGGAATGAATATTTCCTTGCGGCGGGCCCCTTGTTACATGTGGCATTGTTCTATTGGTACAGAAGTCCTATCCCCCACATGCTATCTGACATCCCGTCACTCATGAACGTCATCCTCCACTGAGCCCACTTATTACACTTGCTCCCAGGATCGTGTCACATCCCATAACTACTGTCAGTCCCGGTTGTCAGTACCTAAGTCCCTCATTCATGAACAACCCCTTTTGGCGACTTTTACCTCCAATCACCAGCCTCCACGTCACCCTTCCGTATATTTTGGCCACCGTCATCTGCCAACTCATCCCAAGTGGCCCGTTGTCAATTAATAACTGGATAATATACCCGTTGTCATGCTGACCGTTTTCCCGCGTCCAACCGACCCATTTTTGAATAAAACTATCGTTTTCCCTGTTCATTTGTTATTCATCCATCGCGCCAGAAACCTCTTATTCCTCCATTGCTTCAGCATTGCCTTCACCTGTAGTTAGTCGACCCCACTAATGTATTGTTATTTGCAGGTACAATTTGCTGAAATGGTGTCAAAGTCGAGACAAGCGGACGAAGAAGAAAATCCTTTTCTTCCTCCTCCTGTTGACCTGGATAAAATTCCCTTGGTCGATAAAGATCGATTGATAGCGATACTATATGCAGTTTCGACTTTTCTGATTTGCAGTCATGGCTCCGGGAGGTGTTCCTGGACCAGAGTGACGAAATTGGACTCTGGGAGTCCAATTTTCCCCTGTATCTCTTCCCCAGATTCATCATTTCCCAGAATTCGCCCTCAAATGCCAAGCCCATTACATCCTCGACCAGAAATCCATCGTTTCTTCATCTGGAGACGTCCTTTTCTTCATCACCCCCGAAGATATTGACCAGATGATGCAAATTACCCGTGCTAAATCTGCGTCCCCATTCAATTTAGAAATCCTCACTGAGCTATATCAGAAAATGACATTCCCTCAAAGAGCTCAGATCTTCGAGCTTTTTCTCCCCACTTCCACTCCACTCCCTTCCACCAATCCCCCTTACCCTTCTTCTATGTTCTCTACCAAAGGAAATCAAATCATTTCTTCCCTGTGTGCCCTGCTTGGTTACTATTCTGATCAATGGGTAGATGAGCCCATCCTGGGTTTTCTGTCCATTTTCTCAAACGATGAACAGCCTAACATGCAGTTCAACTACAGCACCTTCTTGGCCAATAATATCCATGAACAATTTGTGAATTTCGCCACAGAGGGCATGTTCATATATTCCTCCATTATGGATTACATGTTCATGTACTTTCAAGCCGACAGGTTCAGTTTCTCCATGCAGAAGATGGACGCCGACGGGAAGCCCCAGCCAGTCACAGCGTGGACTTCTCTTCTGAAACATAACTCTATTGAATACGACTTCAAAGCGTTCATTGATCAATTTTACCACCCTGTGGTAAGTATGTTGGGTGGTCAGCCTGAGCCACGAATAAATGAAGAGGTCCGGAGAATTCTACATCTCTCAGAAGATGCAAAGACAGGAGACTGGTACTTGTATCAGAATCACTCTGAGATCCGAGTTTACGAGTGTGAATTGGCAACTTACAAGCTGCCGAGATATGTACCGGTAAGAAGTTTTGCATTAGAATATATTAGGCAGATAATGAATTCTGATGATATTCACTTTGTTTCCCTTAAGAAGAAGCAACAATTGCGGATCAAAGGGCAGATTGGTTCTTTCATCTGCAATAGTCGAGGCGTAGGGGAGGAAGCAGACAGAATGTTAAAGGATATGGAATTCTTTACAAGTTTCACCTAGCACTATGATCCCTGCGGGATCATTTCTGAGATGAGAGTGAAAAATAAGAATGTCCCATATTCGTATGAGTCCAAGCCAGAAATCGATAAATTTGCAAATCAGACAGAATGGGAGCCCGATACTTTGATGGATGTGGAACAGCAAATTGAAGTGGAACAGCAGACGCCCTCGACTAGTGTGTTACCCACCACCACACCTCAGTTCCCCAAGGAGAAGAGGCCTCGACAGAATTCGTCTCCTCCTGTAACGGAGGTGTCATCAGAGGAATTTCAAATACACTCCAAAAATCCAAAGACAGTTTTAGTGCCTGCCGCAACAATAGAACAGGAAGTTTTGACTACCATAGTAACTACCACAAGGGTCAATCCAATCACTCTCCCTTTCGGCTCAAGTCAGCTTAAGGGAATAACAATAGCGATAAAATCCATAGATTCTCCCCTAGATACTCCGCCGAGTAAAACTGGTCCCAAGTTAGGCATTTTCAAAAAATATGACTTGATCAAGAAGAAGAACCAGACACTCACTAGCAACACTTATGCCCAGTTTCAAAAGCAGTCGTCCACAACTCAGCATAGGCTTCTTTCAGCCTTTGACACTGAAAAGGGTAGGATGCATATGGCTTACCTCCAAGCACAAGTGTCGGATCCCAAGGTGATATTAGACTACAAAAGGGCCACCTTTGAGTTCCAAGCAAAGGACGTGCATCCAGCAGATCAGATGGATCTGCACAAGCAAACTGGGGAGATGGTTTTCCACACATTGGCTCACGCCTCAGCTTCTGCATCAAAATTTCGGGTAGCTTTGAACAATGCCCAGACCCAACTTAAGCTAGAGAAAATGTCATCTTTCGCGAAAGATAACAGAATCAAGACGTTGGAGGAGTTGGTCCTCAAGATCGGTTATGACCCTGCTAACGTCAAGGCTGCCGAAGAGATGATTAAAAATAAAAATGTTGACATCGCATCCTTAAGAAAATAGCTAAAGCTTCCTCCAACAGAAGACCCACAGGCAAAGGAGATAGAAGAAAAGGAAGGTGAAAAGGATGAGATGCTGAAGTTACTCATGGAGAAGAATGCTCAGCTAAAAGAGATGGAGGCTGAGATGGAGAGACTGCTAAAGGAGAAAGAGAAGGTGAAGCCAATGGAAGTCATTCCATTGAGTGTTATCCCAATTGCAGGTTTGAGCACAGCAACAGTGACAGCCATTCCATCTGCCACATCAGTGCCACTACCAGAAGGAACAACAGACCTTACCAAGTCCATGAAGAGGATGAACCTGCAAGAACAAAAAATCAGTAGGCTTAAGAAAGAGGTGGAGAACCTCCAGGAGCTAAAGAATTCTTTCCAGACAAGCCTATCCAAAGAAAAATAGGTGAATGAGCAAATCAGGAAGGAGTTACAGCAGCTCCAAAAACAAACAATGGCAGGGAAAACTTTGGCTGAGGTCAAAGAGATTGTGTGGACAGATATTTCCAAGTCCATAAATGAAATCTGACCAATGGTTCAAATCATGTTTGAACAAAATGAGTTGCTCGATAGGAGAAAACAAGCTGTCGAGAAAATCAGAATGGAGCTGGGAGACATGCCAGCACAAGCAAATGAAATCATCAGGTTCCTGAATTCCAAGACCAGAGAGGAGCTCGAAGAACTAAAGATTGAGGACAGGACGGAAACTATACTTGAGGTAAAAAGGGTTCTAACCAAAAGAGGTCTCATGCTTCAGATTGAGGAGAATATTCAAGTCATGGATCAAGGAGTACAGAAGTTTTTCAATAAGATAGATGTTCTCCAAAAGAAGGGCTTACCTGGCCTGAAGGTCATTAATGATAAATTAATGACACTCCCTGATTACAAGAAAAGGCTGACTGAAGTGTCTAAGGATAGTTCCAAGTTTGCAGGGATACAAGGAAGCATCACAGGCAAAGCATTCATGGATGCCCTGCAGTTGGATATTAGTATTTAACATGAGATTAAACACATATTCATCATCAAGCCTACATTTGCTAAATATACAGACATGGATGAAGTGTATCGGAGATTGCTTAAAGTCACAGTGCCAAGTCATATCAGATGGGAGGAGCTGTGTGATCTACTAGATTAGAAGATGAGCTGCCACAATCCAGTCACCTATCCAGTTAGAAGAGGTTGCGAAGGCACCTCGCCAACGACCTACCCCAGAAATTTCCGCATGCAGTTGTACTGAGTCATCAAACAGTTTTTTATT